>JAPMOR010011385.1:54286-68627 GCA_026543865.1 Argiope aurantia
CTGATTCTATTAGTGAGCGGTAGAAGGAGAGAATCGTTAATAGTGAGCGATAGAAGGAGAGAGAGATACATTTATTGTATAGAAATAACATCGAAGAATGTTGAAATTATAAAAAGATGTTAGTTACTATATACATTTTTCATTTAACTAGAGTAGTTTGATGATTGTAAGAATGGAGTTTTGCAATTAATTTTTTCCTTTGATGTAGCAGTTATCTATTTTTGAAGACAGTAACCTGTTTTAAGAATCTAATTATCAATTAATACATTAATTAAATTTTGATTTCATACGGGTGGCGCCATCTGATATTGAATTTAGAAAAAAAATTAATATCAACACTCCGTAATACTCATATATTAATGAATTAATAAATTGAAGACTAAAGTACAGAATATGATGAGAATTCTACTTTTGGCCCATTAATAAACATTTATTTAAAAAAAGTTTTCATTTGATTTCATGTTTTGAATGTCAAATATGAAGAGAAGTTTCAAGAAACGCTATAAACCACTCACTTATGTGTAACTGGCTATCAAAAATGATAAAATAAATTTAAAAAAAAATGTTTATAATTCAAGCAATTGCTTTATTTGTAACTTTAAAATATTCTGAAAAAAAAGTGAGTGCATATTTTGGAAAAATATCTCTTCCTGTTAACAAATATGCTACAAGATTAAATACAAATCTATAGCTTTTGACTGCGCACTTTATTTCATTCGTCTAGCTGAGATCAATTTTAACCCTTTGACTACCATTTTTAAAAAAAATCTTTTTCTCTGCAATCGCGTAGAGAATGAAGATAATAGCTTCTGCATTAGATAAATCTATTCGATTGTTTTCAAATGTGTTTTAGGACATGATGGTCAAATACACCCTCCTTCCCACCAAAAAAAAAAAAAAAAAACTACTTTTACTTAGAACTGTTTAAGCTGATTTTAAAAGGTTAGTGGGATGTTTATGTCCATTGGTAGTCAAAGGGTCAAGTTATCGCTTTCGGAAGCAAACAGATATAATTTCGAAAACATTTCATCGTTCCTATAAAACTACAGAATCTCATCAAATCTTGAGATTGAGCTTTTTATGATTATCATTTTAAGATTATTTTATCATTATCACTTAGTAACATGAAAGTAACATAGCGTTATATATTTCAAATCAACCAATTTAAAATATGTTGTGCAATCTTTTGCAGGGTTGTGGGACATATTAACAGGTTTAAAGTGGGTGAAATATAACATTGGTTATTTTGGAGGAGATCCTTCACAAATTGGTGGCCAAAGCCCATCGACGGTCATCGTTGGACGCATTACCGAGAGTCCCCTTGCCACTGGTCTCTACTCACAACTGATCATGAGAGCGGGTCGCCTACAAACCTCCAAACGGAATTCAAGGGCATCAATCTTAAACAATCCAAAGAACTGGCAAAAAAGCTTGGTTGCGCTACGGATGATCAAGACATTGAAGATTTACAAGTTAATCAATGCTTGAAAAGTAATCTTTTAAATTAATTCTCTTGTTAATTTTTGATTATGAAATGCTTGTGCCTATTTACCGATAGTTAATTAGGTATGCAATTTAGTAACATTTTATAACTACATCTTCTCAACTTATCGTCTTCGCATCTTTTGACCATTCATATCTGACTACAAACGATTCATATCAAATTCCAAAAGAAAATGAAATTTTTCATTACAATTATGCGATAGAGTACATGTATGGCAATTGTCGCCACATTATGTACAATATTTATACGTATATTGATTAAATTTTTGTGTTTTATGTACATATTTATAACGCGTTTAGATAAATACTTATAACTTGTGTAGCACGAATACATAGAAAGTCATCTTACGAATAGTTCTAGGGCCGCGGTGGCCTGTTGGTAAGGTCTCGGCTTCGGAACCGGAGGGTTTCAGGTTCGAGACCCGATTCCACCGAAGACCCGTCGTGTAAGGGGGTCTTTTGCACGTTACGTTAAATCCGTCCTGACCAAACGTCCTCCCGCCGCTGTGGAGAAGGGGGTGCCAGCTCAGGTGTCGTCCTCGTCATCTGACCATGGTTCAAAATTACGAGGTCCGTCCCGAAATAGCCCTAGTGTTGCTTCAAACGGGACGTTAATATAACTAAACTAAACTACGAATAGTTCTATGGAAGGACTTAAAAAATCTAAGTCTAAATGGAAGTAGGTTATAAGTAGCGAAGACATTAATTATTTTTTAACTACTTAGCAAAATAAATAAAAGATCTTTCAATCGCTGTCGGTATCAATTTATTATTTAAGAAACCAATATGATGATTCGAAATGCTAAGGCCAAGTTTTGATATAGGTAAAATATCTAGAGACAATGAAATTTTAGAGAATTCCGTGATCACGATATTTTTTCCTTTACATTATTGTCAATATAATTTAATTTTATTTGTTTGATTTACAGGAAGAAAATCAAGTATCCTTTAAATTTCATAAGAGAATTCTTAGAAAAATTCTTTATATTTGCTTACCCAGGTAGCACAGTCTGTTGCACAATATTGTCCAATATTGCGCAATATTTTATTATATGAATCGATATTCCATAATATTATACGATATTGCAAATATTAATCTATGTCATACAGTACTGTACAGTATTTGTATGCTACTAGGGTATCGATCAGTGTTTTCCTTTATTTGGGTACGAAGAACGACTAATTGACCGATTTACAGATCAACAGTTTTGGAAATTTTGTATTATTTAGCTTTTTTAAACAAAGTTTTTTAATTTTTTACAGTTTTGTTATTTTTAAACTAAAAATTTTTTAACATGAGACAATAAAGACACTCTCTTGACGTGACCCGCAATTAAAAGTTTTTATGATTTCATTTAGTTGCAATACTTGTCCTTTGAATATTCTTTTTATAAAAATTAAAGAATAAATAAAAGAAGATGTTCTAGAAATCGAAGAGATATAAAGTAAATTTTAAAACTTGCACTGCATGTTGGCCTTCTACAGGCCATAATCCAACGCTGCCAAAATTTTATAAAGCAGTACAATATGGTTAATGTTATATAGTATTGAACAATAATGCTGTCTGCTGTACATAGTATTGTGTTAAAAGGTAAACACTTTTGTTATTTTAAACATAATTCTCAGAAGCTTATCAAGTGACCCAAATAAATTATAAAAGATTTTTCATTATATTATTCAGGAATTAATGCGGCTTTCTGAATCTCGTATATCAAGATTCTGATTATCGATTTCATATATCGGTAAATCTATACTTATAATAAAGCTAAATGTGTGTGTGTGTGTGTGTGTGTGTGCGTTGGCGCTCTACATACTAGACCATTCAACCTTAGCTACCAAATTTGGCAAGTGTATACCTTGGAGGGCGGGAATGTGCAGCTGGGGGTTATTTTTTCGAATTTTTAATTAGAATTTTATTTATTTAAAAATTAAGTGAAATTTTGGCGTGTTTCTGCTATAACCTCCGAAAATATTACCGCACAAAAAAGATTTTTACATGAAGTTAAAGATCAAAAACTTATCTTTTAAATGATACCAATGTTTTAACCTTAAAATTAAATTTCTATTTGTAATGAATTTTTAAATAGATATTTTAACTATATTTTTCAACAATTTGTTTCGTACAAAATAAAAATAAAATTTAAACTGCACGAGCACGTTTCGCATTCATGGGAAAAAATTAGCTTTTTTCAAAGTGTTAACATCACATTGATTAAAGCTTCAATTAAAAATAAATTAAATCTTTTTGGAAATTAAATCTGCAAAAATATAATTTTCGGCGCGTGTTTGTAGGAAATGAAACAAACATGAAATATTGTTTTTTCTAAAGAATAAATTCAAGAACAATTATTTTATGATCTTTTACACTCTCTATATTATTAATCCAATAAATAACTTTTATTTTAAGGCAAGTTTTGTTTAATATGAACAGGATATCCATTCAAATCAGGGCCACACAGCTAATTTGAAAACCTTTAGTAAGACACAGATCTGCTAAAATGGTCTAAATGGAAAATGATTATATTTTATGTAACTAGATTCAATAAATGCTCTAATAAATAACGAATTTTTTATTTTACATAAAGCTTCTGCTCTGGAAATCACGATTAATAAAATGTTCTTGAAACACTAATATTTTAAATAAAAAGAGTTAATTTCCAATCAACTAAATCAATCACTTAAACTGACTGATTTATGAAAATTTGAATATCACTATTCAATAAAAAAAGGATAATTTTAGATTTTCCATCGATCGCTTCAAAGGAAATACGCCAATCAGCACGCAGGTTTCTCAAGATTAATTGGACTTCTAAATTTTTAACATTCAAAACTTCATAAATAAGTCTTAGTTGATCGTGGAAAACAGAAACATTCATTCAATTATTTAAAATTTGGTGTGCCCAGAATATTTCTCAGAATCTGATACCTTACTGCCTTAAATTTAGACTGCATAATTTTTGAAATATATTTATAGGCCGGAACAAAATATTATTATTGATTTCATTTCAATCCTTTTGAAATCAAAATTAAAAACTGAATTTTATGCTGAATCTGATAAATTTTTGTTGAATTATTGTTTTAGATATTACATAAATTACGAAAAATATTTTGTAGTTCACATAAGACTTCAATACCGAGCGATTCTGTTTGCAATACTCATTTTCAATAATAATAATAATTAATAAATAACAATAAAGATGATAAATAAAATAAAATGCTTGTTTTATTTAAAAATATCGTTATATTAATTGCAATTTCATCATTTCCACTTTAAATTAAAGTTGAAGTTTTACCGGAAATAACAACAAATTAGCAAAATGTATATATTAAATTGAAAGAACTGATCTAAACAACAGCATAAGTTTGGTATGACTATCAAAATTTGAAGATTAAAAATGGTATGTTTGAGAATCTATTAAGAGACCAGTTATTTAATTATTTAATTAAAAATTGTAGCGAGCGGTAATACTGGCGAACCGGCTGGTCGCCAAAGGCGGCTAGTATTGTATAAAACCTTAAATGTAAAATAATATCGAACAAAATTGCTTAATATTTTACAAAATATTGTGCTACCTGGGTAGACATTATCATTATTATTAATCCTACTCTGAGTTCCCTAAAAAAAAATAACCCTACGAAATCATAAGCCACATTTTATTACAATCTTTACTGGACTTAAACAATTTGCCACTGTGAATTAGAGATGCATAATCCACGATTTTTTTGAATAACAAATAATTTTGCTATTGTTATATTTAAATATTTGTTTCAAATGTCTGTTATTTCAATCATATTATTAATTAAAAATTACTACTTAATATTAAATATAAAATTTATTAATTGTAATTAATACTTAATTTACTACTTTAAGTATTGTGTGATTAAATTAATTTATCTATTTCAGCTTACTTCTTAAATCTGATTTTTTTTCAAAACTATTTATTTAATTTCTTTATTAGAGTAAACCATTTTCTGAAAAATTTGAATTAAATATAGATGCCATTTCTTTAAATTGTTTACTTTAGTTCTATATTCTACCAATAGATGGCGCCAGCCGTAAACGGAATGCATACAAAGTCAAGTCACAAGCAATTAAAAAGGATTTGTATGGAATAGGGCATCATCAAATGCGAATATTGGAAAGTCAAGGTTACTCTCATGAAGTGGAGCGGCGACTTTACACTTTCCAGTGATAAACCGCTCCGATAAATTTCAGTGATATGCAATTCAATGATACTGTTACGAATTTTTTTGCCAGGGTTCGTTTGGATAGTGGAAGTGATATGGTGTGTAGAACGCTCAATCAGCAGACGGCAGTAGAAAATAAAACAATGACGTTTATTTACACGAAGACACACAGGATAGCACAAAAGCGACAACTATATACAACACAGAAGACGATTATCTTCACCCGAGACGTGTAGCATACAACAGCACACACAGCAGCATACAACCAGAATCTACTGCAGACAGTAGCGCACAGCTCAGTTCAGCACTAGCTTGACACCGTCGCTTCCGACTACTCTGTCTTCTACTTCTCCGACTTCGTCCACTCTGTCTTCCACTTCTCCGACTCTCGACTCCTATTGACTGACTTCGTCGACTTCGACTTCTCCGACAACTCTGTCTTCTACCTTTCTCTGGCAGCTGCGGCTGCTTCCTTTTATAGGTCTCGGGAGGCGGGGCTAGAAGCCTCTCAACCAATCAGGAACGTTCGAGGCGTATCTCGGTTCCTACTGGACGGATCGGGAAAATTCTCGAAGTTTCGGGTATTATCTATTTTAGCGCCAGAGTCGCCAAATTCGTTGCCATGCTCTGGGACCTCCGACGTGACACACGGACTTCGTCCCATTCAGATGACTGTAAAACTTTCTTTCCGATGATGGAACAAACTATGCTGGGAAGCCGAATTGCTGATTTGTAATAATACGATAGTTCCAATAACCGGTCCGTTCAATTTTCAATCCATTCACAGATTTCTCCTTTTCTGTTTTGTTCGGGAGTTTCCATTTGACAGATCGTATCGATTGTTACTTTCCAGCGAAGTCAGTGCTCCGGCAAATTTCAGTGATATCGTATCGATTGTTACTTTCTATCGTGATCCAAAACCTGTAATCGAAATATCCCCAGTAAGATCGTATCAAGGATTTGAATCACATCCCTCTTTGAAAAGTATTCATCACTGGTATTTGTGACTTTTTGATATTGGTTACGTAATAACCGCTCGTAAAATATTCGTCATCCTTACTGTGAATATTGTATTAAATAGTACAATAATACAACAATGTTCCTCATTATCGTACAGAATATTTTGCTATCAATTCAGACACTATTTCTATTTTAAATGTTATTATCAGTTCCCTACAAAATGATCCTACTTAGCTACTTTACTACAAATCTATTTGTTTGTTTCTTAAGGAGTGCCTGCAGACGTACTGGGGAAAACCGAATATCAAGTGTTTCCTGGTAGAGGTGGAGACTTCTATCCCATATACGGGGACGAACTTAAGCCTACCAATCCAAGAAGAGACATTTTTAAAGGAAATTTTGATTGCAAACTACTTCTTACTGGTAATGTCCGCACAGAAGGCTCAGTTATTGTAAGAAGTGTTGACTCTTTTTTTTCTTTCTTAATATCTAGCAAATTCCAAATGAAACATTGTTTTATTTTATTAAAATTTGTGCTCATTTAATTTGGATAATATTTTATGAGTCTCTTTTAACTGGCAAGCATTTCACGTGCAAGAGTACCAAAAAATATAGAGATGGTTTCTATATAACAAGAGATCTGTTGCGTCTTTTCTCATTTTAAATGGAACATGAATCGAAGGATGAGATAAGGTACAGATTGTCGGATGCGATAAACACAAAACATTAGTACGTTTATGTTATATTTTTAGAGAGAAATATCAGGATGGTGGAAAATAATAGTATGCCCCAAAATGCCACTTATATTCGCTACATCAGTAATTAGATGAACCTTAACACTAAACCTACTACCTTAACCCTATGAGCCCTAACCGCCCGATATCGCCTAGTTCGACAGTGGTCTGATTCAGGCGCTCTGGGGCGTTTAAATGAGTTTAAATGAGATTCAACGAGCGCTAGTCGGGAAATACCTTTCTCCCCTTAAACTCATTAAATACCCCAAAGCGCCTGAGTCAGACTCTTCTCGAAAGGGACGATATCGGGCGGTCAGGGCTCATAGGGTTAATACTAAAAGTCGACTATTACGAAAAAGGAATATCTAAATATTCATAACCATACGAGAAGTATTTAAATATTACCAAATACCGATGTGCTTTTTGTGAGACAGATTTCTGTATCCTGTTGCAGAAAAATCAAGAACTAGAGGTAGGGATCTTCTCTCGCATATTCACACCAAATGGCATTTTTGTATTTGTATTCGTAATTTAATTGGGAAGGGGATCGAATATGCTTCTTAACTTGTTCCCATGGGTTGACTATTTGATATAAATGCTCTTTTTTAACAGCAAGATAATTTGCTGAAATTTCATTTATCTATCTCTTAATGTGTTTGGTATTATCCTGGTGATATGGAGATAGACAGACGAACAAATAAATAGACAGTCTATTTATGGAATTAGTCCAAAATTAGACATGTATAGGAGATTTTGATTTAAATATCGTGCTTAAAAATTCACCTATCCCATTTTTTTTCATTTTAAACTTATCGCATTCGCAAACAGGAGAATAAGACAGACAGTCAATCATTTGACAAATCTGAATCATAATTTGGTACAAATCTAAAATTCTGATGATGCAGCTATATTTCAAGTAATTAGATCGTTGCATTTTTCAAATAACCGTGTTCATGTTTTTATGGATGGGCAGGCAAGCAAACAGCTTACTGTTAATGGATATCGTCCATAAGTTAAGAAAGAGAGCCATAATTTTCATATCAGGGCTATTTACTAAATTTCATCCGTAAAGGTTTTTCGTGTTTTCAGTGAACTTGGTCACAAACATATAAATGTAATTCCAAAAGTGGTTTTTGTTGAACACAGAAGGATTTAAAACACGGAAATACATTAAATTTCTTTTTTTCATTCAATTCGAAATGAAATTTGTGACGATTGCAATTATTTTTTCGATTTGTGTAATTGTCTTTGAGAAAAAAGTTGGAAACAACTAATAATAAGAAGTTCAATATGAAGATAATATTGCAGCTTGGTTTTTTTGGGGAAAAGAGAGAAATCATAGATATTTACCTTATTTCTTAGATATTTGAAAATATGAAATAATAACGAAACCTAAAGCGCAACCTCAAATTGAGGTAATAGGCGACGCAACAGATGTATCGCATGCATAAAGTCGAAACTTTTATATTTCATTCGTAAGCTGAAAACACACTTATTTAGTTACTCCATTTTTTTCTTCTTGTCATTTGACACGAGTCGTTTGTTTGCGTATTGTTCTTTTTTTGCTTTATTGTTATCATGTGGCTTGATGAAGATTGCAAGTCCACATCACATTTTTGAAAATTGAGAAAAGACATACATTCAGGATCTTGTCACTACACACACACACACACGCGCACACACACACACACACACACACATACACACACACATACACACACACACATACACACACACACATACACACACACAAAAAACAACAACTAGCATTTACAGTTTAGGAACTTCTGATTTAGATTAATAAAAATTTAACTTAATGAATTTTTTTCAGCTGACTATTTTGGAACGTGATAAGCTTGGTTTCTTCGGTGATAAGAACACACTCTTTACGAGGGCAATATCATTAGATGCCACTAAAAAGTCCATCGAGTTTCATCCAGATCTCCAATCTGCTGAGAAATGCAATGATCCAGCTCTTGATCTCGAATCTGTGTTAAAGAACAAAGTTTGTGAAAGGGTACCTGGCGAGGACACTCACCTTTTCAGGCATAATATATATATACTGGATTTGGAGACTTAGATTTAGGCTGTCCAACTGTCTATTTTGCCGATGAATGTGCCAAACAAGAAAATGATGTCTATTATTATAACTTTGTCCATCTGTACAACAGCTCACCATTTGCGCCTTGGATGGGAGTCATACATTTCTCGGAACTTCAATTTGTCTTTGGTTTACCATTTCTGTATCCAAGCAGCAGAAGAAAGGAAACTTGCAGATTATAAGTTATTGGACGAACTTCGTGAAATATGGGCACGTTTATGTCTTATATTGCTCTATTAACTTCAAACATTTAATTGCGTATATTAATTATTTAAATTATTTATTGCTATTAAATAATTTAAATATTAATATTTTCAGTACATTATTTAAATATTTTCAGAACTTAATTATTGTTAATTACCCAAATTAGAAAAAAACATATTAAGTTTAATGCAAAAAGAATCAAAAAGAAAGAAATGATGAATTCCGGCCTGAAGACTTTCTCAAGGGTCACCGTCAGGCAGGGATTCAAACTAGGAATTTTTTCTGTGAGGGGTCTGACTTTTGTAAAAAATTATTGACCCCTCTTGTAATAAAGAATATTGACAGAAATAAAAAACAATAAATTATACGATAAAGCAAATTATTACTTCCAAATCCAAGCAATTTGTATTTTTGTGATACTGGTTTATCTCTAAGGCCTCAATTTCTGGGGATTTTCGGGTCACGAGGAGTCAATATTTTTGAACGAAAGTCAGACCCCTCACAGAAAAATATCCCTAGTTTGAATCCCTGCCTGAGGGTGACCCTTGATAAAGTCTTCAGGCCGGATTTCATCATTTCTTTCTTTTTTTTATTCTTTTGGTATTAAACTTAATATTTTTTTCTAATTTGGTTAAGTTAATCTGTGTTTTAGTGGTAGCAGCATTAGCGCTCTCTAAATCCAATGCATCGTTTATTAGTTTGGTTCAGAAAACATTTATTTTTAATTGAATTTCATAATTATTGCATTTTCGGTTAATTTTTTTATTGTTAATGACAATTTTATTTAAGCTTTTTCAATATTAGTAGCGCCATCTAGTGATTTTTTCGAGAAAATCAAGGTGAAATGAAAAAAAAAAAAAAATTAAGGATGTGGAAATTTTAATGGGATAAGATCACAAGACGAGTTTATCTACCACTAATATTTTATTAAGACAATTACTATTTACGAAATCTTATTTACAATGCTGTAGTTGGTGGCGGCTTTCCTACAGCGTAGCCTGACTCCTATCGACCGCATCTTCCTAGTGCGGGCTCGGGGTATTTATACCAGCGAGAGAAGACTGGAAATCTTCTTCGCTTCGCTTGCATAAATTTGCATATGGGATACCATGGTGGATATGCAAATATTGGTAATGCTTGTCGTTCGGTGAATGATGCATGGAATCAAACTATTTTCATATTTGAATTCAGTATAAGAAATTTTATTACAATCTAGTATTTTTTCCCCCTCGAATTCCTGAAGGAATGGTGCATTTTTTTTACCTTAGTGAAAACAACATTTTCTTTTTATTTCATACTATAATTTTTAAATAATTTCTTGATAAGTTTTAAAAAAGATAGTTTAATATTGGAACAGTTAGTTCCTGGGGGGGGGGGGGTCTTTATCCATTCGTTCTAGAATTAAAAATTTCCTAGATTCGGGGAGCCAGAAAAAATATTTATCAACGTAGCTATTTTTAATCATCTTAATTTGATTGTCTTGCTAATGTGGAAGAATTCTAATAATTACAAATTCTAAAATTTGAATCTGGAAAGCAACATTAATAAATTTTAGCTTGTTTAGATTAGTTGTATTTATGCCGCAGTTTGAAGAAATATGAGGGATATTTGAAATGGACCTCACAATTTTTAACCGTAGTCAGATGACGAGGGGAGATCCCTCCCTTTCAGTTTAGTTTTTCCTGCTCCTTCAGCAGAAGAATTTTTGATCCTTTAAATGTATTAGATGTGACACATATGTGGAAGTGGATTTCAAAGCTAACGTACTCTGGTTTGAAGCCAAGATCTTGTTATCTGAACACAGTTCAAAATTGCGCGGCTATTATAGACTTCGTAATTTTGGAAATTAGAATTCCTACTTTTATGCAATGACAAGAGGAGAAGGTCGACGCCTAAATCAACATCCATCCTCCAATCTAAGGCGTCATTCCTTCATCTTGCCACTGCAGTTGCAGCATCCATGAAACTTATCATGGAGCAAACGTTAATTTTTTTACTGAAGTAAATTTATTTTTACAAAAACTAATTTTTAAAAAAAATCTGATATTTCAAATAAATATTCGAGAAAACGTTCGAAAATAAAATATTTCAATAACAAATGTTAAGGAAGAGGAATCTTTCTGCATACAAGATTATATGTTTAGCAAAGAAATCATTTCTGTATTAAAATATCTATGATAGTTAAGTTGAAAATGAATGACATTTCTATAATCACAGTTATTTAATTACATTTTAGAATATCATGCAGTGAAATATGGTTAATTCGAACTGTTTTATTCGAATTTTTCTTTTGTTCCTTGAATATGTTTTGTTCCTTATGAGCTAACGGAAGAGTGCTACAGTTTTGGATAATTTGAATCTCGTTGCATTTTACATCGAACGAAGTTTCAACTGAAATTATTTATTATAACCGAAATCTCATTTAATAACCTGGTTATAATAACTGATTATAACGGTATATACACTTTGTCTTTGGCTATGAATAAACATTGCATTTCTTAAATTCAACTTCTCTGCAAAATGCTGCAAATTGAAATTTTGACAACAGAAATTTAAATGCCTTCTATTATTTTTCAAATTTTCTGGAGAAATTACTAAATAAGAGTTCCTGATTGAACATTTATTCTATAATTCCATTCATATTTGTTATTTCTGTGTGTTTCAAACAGTCTTATTTGAGTCAATATGCCCGCCATGTAAACGGAAAGCTATATGTAATTTTGAATGTTTGCATAAAATTTATATTCTATAACGTCAAACACTTTAAAATAATAACAATTTAGCACAACGAGCCATAAAATAAATCCTAAATTAATTTTATTTTTGACCGAATTATAAAATTTATGAAGCAATAGAATTACTGGGCAAAGCTTTCTTTCCAAAAATAAATAAACAAGTGAACAAAAGATTAAATAAGGGAAATAAGTTCAGATAATTAATTAATATAATTTTAAATAATTTTTCTAATTGAAACGTTATAAAATCAGAAACGAATAAATTTCCATTTCAATGTGATTGATATGTAAATTAATAATTATGAATTACGTATTCTTCCTCAGATGGAATAATTAATCAATAATGATAATCAATATCAATAATCTAATGTGAATATTGATTATTTTCAAAATATAAATTTACCCTCAAAAATTTTAAGTACTACTAAATATGAAATATGATCTTCTGTAAAATCTATCTTTTTTTTAAATTATCACCCAAAGTATTTTCATTTTTGTTAGTTGTGAAGAAAACTTTATATTTTACCTTATTGATTCGTAAATGAAATAATAAAATAATATAATTTTAATAAATTATAGCACAATATTTTTCAGTAATTAATTTTACCAGATTCCTAATTTAAAAAAAATCAATATTTTAATTTGAAAGCAATCATTTGTAATCACTGATGTATTTATTGCATTCTATACGAAGAAGGCTTACCATATCCGCATATGACTGACGAAGTAAATATTCAAGTGAAAGATAGACTAACTTGAAATCTTTGGTGATTTTTTTGGCACTGTTTTAGAAATATGACCTCTTTGGCGATTATTCACTGGCATCCGAATACTACACAAGTACCTCATTTTATCAACCATACAGGTAGTAAACAAACTGAATTAAAGGTTTCAATGGAGGAAAAAATATTTTAAGGAAAAAAATCAGTTTTGCTTTATAATTGACTAGCCGCCTTTGGCGAGCAGCCGGTTCGCCAGTATTACCGCTCGCTACAATTTTCAATTAAATATTTTAAGTAACTGGTCTCTTAAAAGATTCTCAAATAAAACATTTTTAATCTTCAAATTTTGATAGTCATACCAAACTTATATTGTTTAGATCGTTTCGTTCAATTTACTATATATATTTTGCTAATTTGTTGCCATTTCCGGTAAAACTTCAACTTTAATTAAAAATGTAAATGACGAAATTGCAATTAATATTAAGATATTTTTAATAAAACCAAGCGTTTTATTTTATTTATCATCTTTATTGTTATTTATTAATTATTATTATTATTGAATATGAGTATTGCAAACAGAATCTCTCGGAATTTAAGTCTTATGTTAACTACAAAATATTTTTCATAGTTTATGTAATATCTCAAACAATAATTCAACAAAAATTTCTGAGATTCAGTATAAAATTCAGTTTTTAGTTTTGCTTTCAAAAGGATTGAAATGAAATCAATAATAATATTTTCTTCCTGCTTATAAATATATTTCAAAAATTATGAAGTCTAAATTTAATGCAGTAAGGTATCATATTCTGAGAAATATTCTGGACACACCAAATTTTAAATAAATGAATGAATGTTTATATTTTCTACGATCAACTAAGACTTATTTATGAAGTTTTAAATGTTAAAAATTTAGAAAAACTCACCATTTTCATAATCTTAGGCCAATTAATCTTGAGAAACCTGCGCGCTTATTGGCGTATTTTCTTTGAAACGTTCGATGAAAAATCTAAAATTATCCTTTTTTTATTGAATAGTGATATTCAAATCTTCATAAATCAGTCAGTTTAAGTGATTTGAAATTAACTCTTAAAAGTCAGTGATTTAGTTGATTGGAAATTAACTCTATGACCACCATAAAATCTGTGCTTTCTCTTGTGGTGTATGCATTCTCCTTAATATCCGATCGAATAAAAC
>JAPMOR010011389.1:0-10636 GCA_026543865.1 Argiope aurantia
ATAAAATTATATATTAAATTTTATCCCTCTAACAAATTCCATTTTTGAATTATTTTGCTCAAATACACTTGAACGGAATATCAGAAAGAATTTCTTTGAAGAATTTTATCCAAAATTTGATATAAATTGATAATCCTTTTTGTGTAAAGACAACATATAAATTTCATTTTAAAGACAACATACAGATTTCATTGTAAAGACAATATACAAATTTCATCCGTATCGATTTCTGCATTTTAAATTTATCGTATTTATAAACTGATTAGACCGATTGGAAAAATAGTTTATGGAATTATAGCTCTTCAATCTAAAACGCGCATGTGAATTACAGGCTTAGTGTCAATTTATTTTGACAATCACAATAATTTGCTATTGTGTATTTCATATATGAGAAAATAAAAACGTCATTTAGATTTTTTTTGTGCAAGCAAAACATTTAAGATCAAGATCCAGATTCAGATATATAGTTGAAAATAAGTTGATTTTTTCCAGTATGATGCATATTGAGTACAGCTGCACTTAGCGCTTTAAAAGAGTCAAAAAATGCTGTAATCATCTGAAAAATGAAAAGCAAGCTCTCCAGACACAATGGATGAGAGCTGAAACGTTTTTAAAACAAAGAAAATGGATAAATTATTCTGTCAATAAAAACGAAGTATCAGCGCAAATGGAAAACAGTAACTTTACATTAAATTCCTTCGGTAATTTAGCAATAAACCAAAGGATAGCTTTACAAACTTAATATATTAAATAATTACTAAAAAATATGCCTATATTCGACTAAAAATAGTAAACATAAGAAAATATTACTTGTACCTTTGGTAATTTATGGAAATGTAGAATATACGTTTTATTTTATGAAACTTTGTGGCTATAATTCAAATGAAGAAAAGCTATGTCTCATCGACGAAATAAAAGCGTGTTTCTTTCTTGTAGTTATTTAGCTGCAATTTCAAAAATAATGATAATTAATATAATTTAATGCATCAAATTCTTGATTAAATTATTTTTAAATGTTTTATAATTTTACGGTACTACTTCAAATTCTTTTGCAGTTATGAGCTTTCAAATTTTTAAAAGTAACTTTCCCCAAAAGGTTTCTACAGTTTTCATCACGACTACCGATCTTCCTTGCATTATTGCTATTAAAATATTCCTTCAGATACTGGATACCTTATTAGAGACTGGATGATGCATCCGAAACACTTCAAAAGTTTTATATATTTAAAAAAATCTAAAAAATAACTATTGAGTTAACACTCACACAATTAAATTTCAATTTGGAGTTTTTAAGAAAAATTTAAATATAATAAATATTTATGAGAAGTTAGATTATACTTACTAAATAAGCATATTTTATGTAATTTTAAATGCGAATTATTCTTTTTAATCAAATATTACAAAATGAAAAATATTTCTTTATCGTCTGCAGTCGTGTTCCAATTTAAATGTCAAAACTGTTTCTCTAAAAAATTTTTCTAATGTATTGCAGCTCTGTTGAAAAATAACAGACTGTTTCAAACGATTTTTAAAACTCGCAAGAAACTAATTAGATATTTTAATAAGTTTTTAATAATGTTTAAAAATGATACAAAATTTATTTAAATATTATGAATCGCGACTTAGATATGTGTTTATTAGTTCGGAATATAAATGTAGCAGTTTTTAATGTTTAATTTTAAACTCAATCGCTGTTAAAAGCAAATTGCCAAGTTTATTTGAACCAATTATTATATAACAGAACATTTAAAACAATTTTAAATTTCCTCAGACAATTTTTAATAAAGCAAAATATATCTTATCTAGAAATCTATTTTTTCAATATTTTATTTCTTTGAAATTTAGCTTTCTGAACAAATCAACCATATTGTGTGCTTGTGCAACACTGCTCTCATACAATGGAAACATAGTTTTTAATGAATAAAAATTATTTTTTTAATTATTAAGCAGCATTAAAAAAACCTTTTTATGCTTCATAACTTTATGAACTAAATTTGAAAAAAATTTAAATTTTGCTAGCTCGAATCTTTACAGGAACAAAATTTTATACGTTTCACTATTATTTGTATAGATATTTGTACAATCAAGGTAAAAGTGACATAAAACTCGCTAGGGATCATATGATAGATTTAGTGAAAATGCTAAAGTCGCACCAAAGGTTAATATTTCCTTAATGTAAAACCCCCGGGAAGGCACCTCGAAATGAGGATGAGATGCTTCCGGTATGGTGGTTGGATCTCGCCACCGTGGAGGGTACACAAATAGTTGGGGGATCTGGCTCCTTTCATCGATGACGGGACGTACTTCCTTCGGGGAGGGTTGTATTGTGGCCGGTGTTGGCCCTTTAAACACAACCACAGTTTCCGCCAGTGTTGTTGTTGCGTTGGTCCGGTCATCCAATAATTTTTCCGTGTGCTTTCGTGGTGGGTCGGAGGTCAGGTGTATGATTTTCCTTAATGTGGAAAGGCGCAAGGCGTCGTCTGCCTTATTTAGGATTCATAATTTTTTAGCGGGGGGGGGTGAGGAATAAGGCCTTTATAAGAGAGTATACTAAAACATTTTGGGAGGCACACATCAGCTGGTTTTAATTATAATTTCATTTTATTTCGGAAGTTGTTACAGAATATTCTAGATTTATTGCACTTCTCCAATATCTCACTATATAAAAAATGGGATTTCGATACACATCCCTTTATCTAGAATGAGAGATATTTGAGAATCGGTGAGAGGGTTAGAAAACAGGGTTTTTAACAGTAGAGGGATCGAGAAGTTAGTTAACGATATATTCGGGTTGGCACTGCCGAAATTAATCATTCCCAATCAACATTTATCTGGCGACTTGTTCCTTAAAGCGTACTTCTGATATTTTGAAACCTTGAATTTTATATTGTGCGACATAAAACATTAGGATGGGAAGGAATGATCCAAATATTTCTGGGAATTAATCACGAACTGCTGCTTAAAGGTATGAAGCTCCTCAGTTAATGATAGCTGATTTTTTGAGGCAAAAGAATGTTGTGATAAAAATAAGTAAACTAAATAGCAAACGAAAATGAATAATGGAGGTCGTAAATAACAATTTGGGTAACGACAATTCGACGAGATAGAACACAACATTTCCATTTGTGGTACAATGATTCTTGAAAAAACAAGAAAATTTGTATCTTTGCTTGGCAACGATAATTTCAAAGTTAGCAACGGATATCTTTCTTCCATTCAGAAATTCTTTCTCAACATATTTATGCTTACTTTTACTGTTAGTAAAATGTTAAGCTGAAACTTTAAAATTGAAGTTTTTAAAAAGTTTGAATAGTTTAAGAACTATAATTTTTTAAATTTAATTATCAGTTACTTTTCACGATCAATATAATTAGTAAATATCTTTATGAATACACAAATATATAAACATTAGATGCGCAAATGCTGAAATTATCTATAGCGATAACCAATCCGCACAATGTATCAGGATTTTTAAGACTTTGGCTGAATCTCTGTTTATAATAGCGTGATCGTTGTTAATCGCATATGCGTGATAAACCACATCTGTTGGTGTGCTGTCAAAAGTTCTGCCCTCCTGTTAACTCAAAAGATAAGACATTTCATCAGAGATTTAAATTCTTCCACGCAGAATTATAGGATGGAACAAAAAACTGCAATTGAAATTAATGTAAAACTTGGGAAAAGTGTTTTGAAAATGTGTTAATCAATGAAACAGTTTTGCAGGGAATTTTGATCAAGTAGATCAAAGCCTTTGGGCCCAAACTTATTTTGGACTGAAAAGATTCCCTAGAACATAATAAGTATACTTGATGGGGTGGTTCGTCTGGGATACCTGTGATTATTGGACAGTTTCGTGATTTCTTTTAAAAGAAAAGCTGTGCATCTCTGAAAAGGTTTTTGGAAAACGTCAAAGGAACGTTTCGAACTATCCTGCATAAAAATTTGGACAAAACCAAAAGCCGTTCAAAATTTCCACATATTTCAGATAATAAACAAAAAGCAACGCCAAAACGCCACATTAGCTACTTCCAAACCTTTCGAAATCGATGTTACAGGTGATGTTCCATGTAATTCTCAAACAAAATACAGAATAGAAGCAAAAAAAAAAAAAAAAAAGTCACAACCGAAAAACAATTAATTGAACATTTAAAAAAAAACCCTCTTTATCTTGTTTTTATCTTGTTCGGTAGTAAGGGTTGGATTAAATTAATCGATCAACGATGAATTTAATCCAACCGGATAAATTCATCGTTGATAGATGAATACTTACCAGATAATTACTCGTGAGTAATATTTAAATGTTTTGAAGCATTTGTTGCATAACCATGATATCTCCAAATTGCTAGGCATTAAAGCCATGTTATTTTAATTGTCTTGTATATGTTTTATTCCTTGTCAATATGAAACTTTCTAATGGGGACCCGTTACATAACACCATATATTCAGTTTGTCTATCCTCTAATTTTTCTCAGTATTCTAACTTCATTTCATTATTCATCTTGTAAACTTTACAGATATTAAACAGAGTCCTTTTTCTTTTACCTTTCAACTACGGAAGAAAATCTTGTGATTAAATAAATATCTGACTAAACAATGAGAAACGTTTTAATTTCATAGCAACAATGTAATCCATTGTTGGAAATTAGGGAACAATTATTTTTGAAAATTCGTCAAAATTCTGTAAAACTTTGTACGGTTATTTAATAGATTATCATTAAAAAGAAAATGTTTTAAATTTGAAACATTGTAAAATTCATTTTTGTGCAACGATATTTTTTAAAGTTATGGTAGAAAAAGGTCAAAATTCGGTTTAATTTTTAATTAATTAAAATTCTAATTACAATTTTTAAAAAACTCGCTCCGAGGTGTCCATTTTCTCCAAGGTATATATATGCCGAATTTGGTAGGTATAGATCAAACGATCTGGCCATTAGAGTGCTAATACACATATTTATACGTCTTTATTATTTGTAGAGATATAAATTATTTATATATTATAGAAATTGTTTATATGCTATTTTCAAACAAACATAATTTTTTTTTTATTTGGACCTTGTACATTTTCAGAAATGAATTCAAACGAAATTTTCCAGAGATATTCCCTAGCACATAGAAAAATTAATTATTCTAGTAATTTTTTTTATGTCCCTGTCTCTTAAATAGTATGAAATAGGGGTAAAATGTTTTAAAGTTTCCCCCCCCCAAACTTCGGAAAATATAATTGTTCAAAATTTTATTTTTAGACCTTCTTAAAATTCAAAACATCAGCTTTTCGTGACCCCAATTTCCTTGCAATGTTTCTCTGATTTTTAAATAGCTTTCAAAATTAATTCAAATACAATTTGTATAAATTTCTTTCACTGTGGAAATATTAATCCTGTTACATCCTTTGATCGTATTCATCACTCGCGCGACTGGGCAAATAGTAAAGTAAATTGTTTTCTCAGACTTTTTCACTTTTGTGTTTATTACGTAGAATATGTATTTTTTTACTGTAAAAGCGCTGTAATTTAACTTTAAACACAGTTTTATAAAATGTTGCAATTTTTGTTTTACTGTTTTATTTAGTTTTGTCATACATTTTAATCAGTTTTAAAATTTTATACTCTAGGCTATCATACCACAAATCTTTTTGCCATATTCGTAGCTTAAGTTTATCAAGTATGATTTTTATCTTAATGTGCTTGTCAACTTTTATTGCGTTATTTATCGAATCAGTTTCAATATATTTCTTTTCACCATTTCTTTAAGTTCATACTTTTTAAAATGTGTTAATGGATATATTTTTGCTAGCTTTGCATTTTTTAACTATAGATGTTAGTCCTAATAAATAAATAACAAAACAACTCATTTCGTCTTTCTGTGTAAACATTTATTAAACTGTGAATTAATTAATTTATGAACAGAAGGAAAACTTCATTTTATTTGGGAACATTACTCATTAAATATATGGGTATTAAAACACTTTATAAACGTGTAACCACCATTATCTCATGCCCGGAAGTAAAAGATTGAGCAAACCATCCCGAATTTCGAACTTGTGCATAGGAACACTCTAAACTTGTGGTCTGTCCATGTGCATATTTCTATCGAGATATCATCTTTTCACACTTCAGATAACTAATAGCGCTCCAATAGTGACCTATAACTTCCGCAACTCGACCAAGGGTCCTTGTCACAGACATTAGAATGTTGTTTTTTACTGGCATCGTCGTTTGGGTCAGTGGTCGGAGCAACGACACTTCTTCGCCGTCAACAGACCACATTCCAGGGGAGGAGTCTGTCCCTAATGAAATCGAAAAGCAATGCCCTGGGCCCTGTCCTAGTGACAGCCTTCGCATACGAAATCAATCTCATGCACTGGTCCCCATATTTCGCGAAATTATATCTCACCTGACACGGCTTGCTGTCGCAACACCAGTGACCACAGAACATCTCGATAACACACAATTATCTCCTGGAAAGCTGTTTTTTTCAAAGATTTACTTTGTTTGTCAACTGATTTATGGAAAAATCTCATCTATTTTGTCACGGGTGGCTTGTTGCATTGTCTACAGACATCACCACATTGGGGCAATTGTTTGTGTTTACCTTTACATTTGTAGAGTGGGAGGAGATTGCTGGCTTCCTTAACTGAGTCAAAAAATAATAGAGGTAGGTGTTATTTCTTTTTCTCACAAAAATGTCATGTAAGAAGGATAAATGATCGCTTTCATGAGACTGGCTTTTTTCTTTCCGCAAACGAGGAGAAGCGCTTATAATCATTAGCACCGAGATATTAATTAATCTTCAAGTTTCAGACAATTTTGGATCCGAAAAAACCAATGTCTCTCTGTCTAAGAACGAAATTGATCTATAAAATTTAATTTATGTAGTCTTTAACACCAAAATTACGGACCTCTAGAAGTTTAGGATGAAATTCCTCAAAGGTAAGTCTGTCAGTCCGTTTGTAGGTATGTGAGCATGATTATTCTGAAACTGAGTGATCTAGATGGACAAAGTTTCGTATATGAGTTTATCAGTAGAATTGTAGTTTTGTATTAATCTTATACCAAATAGGCCAACGAGTTTACTCACGTTTGGTCTATCTATATCCTTGTATGTGAAAGCAATACTTAAAATATAACAAATTAGATATATGAAACTTGGTATACGGAGTTAATATTATAATTATAGATAAGTATCATGTTTTGTTCGTATCGATCAAAGGGCAGGTATCAAAAATGCATCTACGATTTTGATCATCAAGAGGCGAAACTAAATAGAAAAACATTCATGTTATGGAAATATTGGAGAAATTCCAACATAGAACATTCATGTTGATTGGAAAATATATATTTCATAAGCATTCCCTTACATTATTGCTTTTTAAGAAGCTGAAATTAAATATTGAAAATTGATGAATGATTCATTAGCCGAACACTGATCAATGACTATCAAAAGTTTTATTTGTTGCCTCGGTATTTTAGTTTTCGTTTGGTGTAATAACTAGGTTAAATCGAATTATCTACAAAAAAGATACCACTGTTATTATCCCTTTAACACTGATTCTTAGTACATCTTTACTTCTTTTGCAGTTTAAACATTTTAAACCACTGATTGGATTTGATGTAAAGTTAACTTGTATTATGCTTATCTCATTTCTGTGCTGATTGTAAATATTTCAGAAATTCACAAAATAAAATTTTATTGAAAAGTAAAAGCTGTGAAATTAAACAAAAAGAAAAAGAAATTGAAAAAATTTCAAATCCCCAAAACGGAATCTTACATGAAATTTTAGTAAAATGAATTCTTGAAGAAGTATTTTTTTATTTATTTAAAACTAGCCGCCTTTGGCGACCAGCCGGTTCGCCAGTATTACCACTCGCTGCAATTTTCAATTAAATATTTTAAGTAACTGGTCTCTTAAAGGATTCTCAAACAAAACATTTTTAATCTTCAAATTTGGATAGTCATACCAAACTTATACTGTTTAGATCGTTTCGTTCAATTTAGTATATATATTTTGCTAATTTGTTGCCATTTCCGGTAAAACTTCAACTTTAATTTAAAATGTAAATGACGAAATTGCAATTAATATTAAGATATTTTTTAATAAAACCAAGCGCTTTATTTTATTTATCATCTTTATTGTTATTTATTAATTATTATTATTATTGAATATGAGTATTGCAAACAGAATCGCTCGGTATTTAAGTCTTATGTTAAGTACAAAATATTTTTCATAGTTTATGTAATATCTCAAACAATAATTCAACAAAAATTTCTGAGATTCAGTATAAAATTCAGTTTTTAGTTTCCTTTCAAAAGGATTGAAATGAAATCAATAATAATATTTTGTTCCTGCTTATAAATATATTTCAAAAATTATGAAGTCTAAATTTAATGCAATAAGGTATCATATTCTGATAAATATTCTGGACACGCCAAATTTTAAATAAATGAATGAATGTTTCTATTTTCCACGATCAACTAAGTCTAATTTAAGAAGTTTGAATGTTAAAAATTGAGAAAAACTCAACATTTTCATAATCTTAGGCCAATTTATCTTGAGAAACCTGCGCGCTGATTGGCGTATTTAATTTCAAGCGATCGATGGAAAATCTAAAATTATCCTTTTTTTATTGAATTGTGATATTCAAATTTTCATAAATCAGTCAGTTTAAGCGATTGGAAATTAACTCTTAAAAGTCAGTGATTTAGTTGATTGGAAATTAACTCTATGACTACCATAAAATCTGTGCTTTCTCTTGTGGTGTATGCATTCTCCTTAATATCCGCTCGAATAAAACATCACATACAAAAATACTACATAGAATAAACACATCAAAAGTAAACATAACATTTCAATAGTTGCCAAAAACAAAAGAGAGAAAAATGCAATTAATAAGCAGACGATATTTAGAAAAGTACAGATATTTAGACTGGAAAATGAAATTATCTGAAATTAACCACACGCGCAGACGATTTTACAAAAGTAAAAATATTCAAACCTGAAAAGGAAAATATGAGTTATTCCATCAATAAATGCCATAAGTTTGTTTATATCTTCATTATTTTATGATTCATTAAACATCAAAATGGGCCCGGGACTAAATAAACACCCTGTATAGAGAGTGTAAAAGATCATAAATAATTTTTCTTGAATTTATTTTTTAGAAAAAATAATATTTCATATTTGTTTCATTTCCTACAGACACGTGCTGAAAATTATACTTTTGCAGATTTCATTTCGAAAAAGATTTAATTTATTTTTAATTGGAGCTTTAATCAATGTGATACCAACACTTTGAAAAAAGCTAATTTTTTCCCAATGAATGCGAAACGTGCTCGTGCAGCTTAAATTTTATTTTTATTTTGTACGTTAAAAAATTGTTGAAAAACATAGTTAAAATATTTATTTAAAAATTCATTAAAAATAGAAATTTAATTTTAAGGTTAAAACATTGGTATCATTTAAAAGATAAATTTTTGATCTTTAACTTCATGTAAAAATCTTTTTTGCGCGGTAATATTTTCGAAAGTTATAGCAGAAACACGCCAAAATTTCGCTTAATTTTTATATAAATAAAATTCTAATTAAAAATTTGAAAAAATAACACCCAGGTGCACATTCCCGACCTCCAAGGTATACACGTGCCAAATGTTGTAGCTGTAGGTTGAATGGTCTGGCCTGTAGAGCACCAACACACACACACACACACACACACAGACACACACACACATTGAACTTTATTATAAGTATAGATTTGAACGACAGAGCAAAGAATTATTTTTAACCACTTTTAATATTATTTTAACTGTGGCGGTCATAACATAGTACAATTGCAGCATAATTAAAAATGAAATGAAAAGTTTTTACTAATTTTCAGCTTAAATAAATCAATAACTTCCGAGCAAAATAAATAAATGAAAGTTATAAACTTTCCTTTCATGATTTATTTGTATTTCCTTTAAGATTTAAATTTCACTCACATTTTCATGTATACCATCATTTATATTCTATTTTAATCCTTTTAACGCAGCTTGGGAGTATGTAAGGGTAGAATGAGTTTAAGATGACGAATTCCTGAGTTCTCCTTATTACGTAGATATTTTATATCATTTATTTCCTGAAAGTACTTTATCAATAAAAAAATAATTCATTTTTTTAAATAAGAAAGGTGTTAGATCAATCTTAATATTTTGATATAAAAATATATAAAGCGCTAAAAAAATTTCGCTGAAATAAAATTTGAAATCCAATTTAAGCAAATTAATTCAACATATCAACACTGAATCGAACTCTTATATTTCACAGTTTCTTAAAGAAAGCTTCACATAATTATGTATATATATGTTATAAATTATCTTAACAATCCGTTCATTATTTAATTTAACCCTTTATTTACCGAATTATGTTGCCATCAATTTTTCAACTTCATTGTTGCACTAGTAGTTAAGTTTTCTTGCAGGATAATCCCAGGAACCCAAGAAAAATACTTTAATTAATAGAAATATCTTAATTAATTTAATTATTGATTAAATATTTTTAATTCCTACTTTTAGCTTATATTAACTTCTTGCTATTTGGGTTACATTCTCCGTGTTCTTTAGAATGCCATCAGCAAAAATTGTCATATTACGATCTTTAGAA
>JAPMOR010011424.1:5549-95877 GCA_026543865.1 Argiope aurantia
CTTGGCATATTTAATAACAATAACTTAATTCTTATTAGTAACAATATTCTTCAAAGACTCATTTCATTCTTTTCATCAGTTTCAAACTAAAACTTAAAATTTAGTTGTCAGTGTTCTGACATTCGTATGCTTCAGATAAATGATATTAAAGAACATACAATAAAATACATTTTAGATTCGTAAGTTATTAGGCTTCGTCTCTAAGCAATTTTTTTCACTTTTAAGAACAAAATCAGTCATATACCTCAGCTAAAATTAGTTATATCTTGTGTCCTTTAAAAACGAATTTGTATAATCTTGATGTTATTCGATACTTCTTAAATAGGGGTGCAAAATATTGATGATGAAAGATATTGCCTGCAATTAGTTTAATAATTATTGATAGTGAATTTGCTTAATTTGTTCTTATATTAAAGATGTGCTTTCTCTCATTTTTTTATCATTCTAATATGCATTTATTATTATAAGTCATTCATATTTTTTGAAAAAAATTTCCTCCATGCGATTTAATAAACTCTAATAATATGAGTGGAAAAAATCCAAAAACTAATTATGAAATAGAACTTTACACTTATCTTTATGTTTTCAAATGAACTTAATTCAGGATCATGTGCTATGCATCAAATGAGCTATGCCAATTTAAATTTGAATTTTAGAGCCGATACTGTAGAGGTAAAAAGATATGAGTCATGCTCATTACAATCACAGGTCAAATATAACTACGCGTGTCATCTACCATTTAATTTGCAAGCTGTCTTACACTACGTGACGTCATAACTGTGTAAGACAACATGCATATGATGACATAATGGCAACGTAACTGGGATTAACATGGACAGACTCCATTAAAGTTAACTGTTCCCTTTTATCGCCTCAATTCTTTTTGTACGAATATTGAAGCAACTCTATACAAAATCAGTAATATAAATGTATGTTTTGCATCATTCCCACTAATTCAAAAATATTTTTGAAAATTATTTATTAATTAAATTTAATAATTATTTACTAATTAAATCTTGAAATGCTTGAAATGACAGAATTGTATGAATATTAGAGAAATAATATCATATCAAATCAGATCAGATCAAATATCAAAATAAACGAGAAATGTCTCTCCAAAGCATTCTCGAATATCCCTTCTTAAAAACTGGGAACATTGAACAAGACTGAAAACTCATACCCGAGAGTTTTACGTTTCGTTACATATAAAAGAAGGTCAATTATGCATATGAACTCATTTTTTTTTCAAAAAATTTGAACCAGAATATAATAAATCACAAGATCTTATATTTCAGATCAGGATTTAATCACAAAATATCATGCCAAATTTAATTTATCTAAGTCTTAATGTTTTTGGGTTATTACTTGTCACTTGCTCGTTTATAGGCTCTGTTCAGCTCTCATGATTTAAATAACAGCTTCGAAAAATAGTGTACCATCATTGATCAATTCACATTAGATTTTGAAGAACTTTTAGGTTTATATTCGTAGCTCCATTGATCACTTTAATATTAAAAGATATTTTTTGAATTCTTATTGAGTCTTATGGTAAATTATATTGAATCGTCATTTTCTTTTCACATGCGCAGTTTGCATATTCTTGATCTAAAAGTATTTAACCATTCATTGATATTTTTCAATTCTGTATTTTCCTGTTTTGAAGCAATGATTCCGAAAACTATTATCTGAATTATATAAGTTGAAGACTTCTTAAAATAAAAAAACATAAAAATCTATTCGTTGTTGGTAATTTATATTGCTTGAGCTTTTACTAATCTCTAAATGTCGATTTCTGATAACAATCACATATCAAAACATTTTGATGATAATCATAATTTTTGATATGTAATTTGGAGACAAAATTTTCTAAGGCATGAGAGAGAATTTTTAATGTGATTACATTTTTCTACTCATCGTTACACAGTTCACGTAAAATTATATTTCTCTATTATTCTTAGACACCCCCGGCAGATCCCCTTTGTTGGATTCTCGAGGTTCAGAAAATGTTATTAAATGATGAGATTTGTTAAGATTTCATCCACTAAAAATTTACACCCTTTTGTTATCAACAGATGCATAATAAAAACGCAGGAATAATTTCAGAAAGGGATCTTAGTCGCTCTCAAAAAGGTGTAAGCTAACAAATTCATCAAAATTCCGACATCGAATATTTTGAAAGTTATAATCCTTTTCAATGTTCTTAAAAGAAAGAGTGGAAATCAGTTATTTCGAAGGAAACACCATTTTGTTTCAAGAGATAACTGTGATTGTTTCTTTTTTTGTCCAATTTTTTGCAATATTGAGCCGATCCATACGTTTTAATCCCTTTCTTTTTCAACCTACATGTGAAGACCTGGTGTGGCCTCTAGGAGCCCTGACGGACGGTAAGTTCTCTCTCTTACGCACTCTCTCTCTTTAGTTTTCATTCAATTAACTTGAAAATTCACTTTTGAGAAGTTTTTTTTTCTTGTTTACCTATAAAACACTAGGGTAATATGCTTCCTAGACGCACTAGAGCATTTAGTAAACCAAAAATACTGGCTCGCCATTTAATTATTTACTCTAAAAAACTAATATTTCATACATATTTTTTTGCATATGCAATATATAATATGTAGAGAAATTTCGCTTGGCAATATAGTACCCATGTGATTTTAATACTTAGTTTGGTATATTATAGATGCTTAAATTTTCTAATTTAAAAAAATAGTCTTACTTTTATATTTGGAGATGTATTTCATATTATTTTTATTTCAGACTTTATTCCATTTTGAAACCAGAGTTCTTCAAAAATCTAATTTTCCTCAGAAACATTAACTTTGTGAAAACTTTGTTCAAATTCAGAATTTCTTTCGGTATAAATTGTTAATACATAAAATTTAATAATAAATATTTATTGCTCAGAATTTAATTAATTGTCAAATCTAAAGTTATTCCTTGAATTTAGACAAATAAAACTAAAAAGTAATTATTCGATTTTGCTGAACAAAATAGAAACCATTTCACTAAAATCTTTAAACTTGTTTTAAATATTTATTTCAAATCTTTAAACAAATAAAAGTGCTTTAAATGATTAATGAAATTAATTTTCAGCTCTTAACAACATGATTCATCCTTAATTTGTCCTCGTTTTTATGATAATCAATAATAATTTAATAGGTTATTTTTTTCATATTAGAATGATTTTTCCATCTAATTCTTCTAATTAAATTTGAAGTGAACAATTAATTTTAACATAATATAATAATCTAGTATAACAAAAACATATAATAGAATATGTTTTTGTTAAAGCATGTCAGAAAATTTTTATATGCAGACATTTTGAACATTCTAATCATATCGAATCATTTTTAGAATAGAGAGTTTACAGTAAAAGTCTTTCTTTCTAAAGTGATTGAAACAGTATTTACTGTTTAAAGAAAATACTTATTTGATATTATTCATCATAAAGAAATATTATTATATATCCATACGCCAACGAGTAATCGTTCAATACGTTGGTAATATAAAAATAATTTCCTATAGAAAAATAATACTCCTTGTAAGCAATGCAAACTTTTCTTAATTGTAGAAGATCATTTATAGATTTGAGTTTCCATATCTAATGTAAGGAAATTCCAGAATGGTAGCAAAATCAATTCACCGGGTTCTTTAAAATATGTGAAAATCTAACCGATATTTATTTACTCTATTTGTCATTTTAAATGAATTAAGAAAAAAAATGATGCTCTACTGACGTGATCAAATGCGAAGATGCAATTCAGTTCCACTTCTACTAAAAAAAAATGCAAAACCATTCGGATTTCATTTTCTTGTTCCTTTTGGCTCAATGCCAAATTTGCGAAGTTGCCACTCGCACAGAAAAAAAA
This sequence comes from Argiope aurantia, assembly GCA_026543865.1. Classification (NCBI taxonomy): domain Eukaryota; kingdom Metazoa; phylum Arthropoda; class Arachnida; order Araneae; family Araneidae; genus Argiope; species Argiope aurantia. Next base: position 9,419 of record JAPMOR010011424.1, read on the forward strand.
ATCAAATAGCTAAAGAAAACAAACTTCAAGCAGGATTGAAGGTCAAAAACTGTTACAACTATTTGTTAAAAAAATACAAAATAAATAAATACTGACATTCATTAGATTGTAATAAAAAATATTTTAAATATCCTTAACAATATTTAGCTAAAATAAAAATATGGCTGGTAACAACACTTCGTTCATAACTTCTACTGTTTTAGTAAATTGAATTTTCTGTTTGTTATAAATTTAAGTGATTTAATAAGTTTCGCCAATTAAAATACTGACAATTTATTTTGGTGCATTGATCAATTTCAGAATTTTTAAAAAAAATGAAAACCACTTTTAAAATAAAAAATATTATCTGCATGTATGACAAAGTAAATGCTTCAGGGACTTAAAATTGATCATATTCGAAGTTTTTCCTTATATTTATAAAAAACTAAAATAAGAACTGGATTTTTTAACAAATTCTATTCAAAATAAAGTTAACAATATCGCTCTCTTTCGTGTCACCTATTTTCACCAATCAACTTCCTGACTTGTTTAATTCGATATTTCATTGCAGAACGTTAAAATTAAAAAAACAATTAATTGCCTCTAATGATGACCATCTGCCAGCTTCAAATATGTCCAGCTTTTTTAATTTAAATATTAATGTCATTTGTATTTCAGCTTTATTGGCATAAGCAGAAAGAAAATTCTAAAAATATATTTACATATTTACTTTTATAAATAATTATGATTCCAGTGGCTTGCAAATTATCGAAAAGAAGCTGCATGTGATGTATTGCCATTCTTGTAGACCTAAAAACTAACCGTGTTTGTCTTTCAGCCGGCTTCACCACTTTTGGCTATGGTCGGGGGATTCCAGGCTACCCGAGTTTCGGCTACTCTTTCCCAGGTATGAACCTTAATGTGCCTCAAATTTGCATCCCATACCCCCTGGAACACTTGAATATCTTCAACCTACATGCGATGCAAATCTGAATCTGAATTTACTCTTCTCTGTTATTGTAACTTGTTGAGATCAAACATTTATGCGAAAGAAATAATAACTTTTGTCTCGCCGTGCAATATAATCTGGCAGCAAGGGACTTCTCTCTTCAGGAGCCTGTTCCAGAAGCAGCGGCTTGAGGACTTCAAAAAAAAAGACTTCATTTCTGCATCTGAAGTACTCTGAAATTCCAGTTCTGTAGTAAAAACGTCGATCACAGTAACAGCAGAGAACCCTGAAAACATCTGTTCGATTTGAGACAATATCCGATGGTGGATTTTAGTATTAATATTTATCAGTGAATGTGTCAGGTATCTTTAACCAAAGCATTCCTTCATTTTGAACAATCCATTTGTGATAAATTTAAGTAAAAGCTAAGTGATTTTCTTTCATATTTTAATAGAAAATTATTGGGATTCTTTTATGCTGAAGATCATTTTTTTTTTATTTCACAAAAAAAAAGGCGCAGGTATTTTTCTTTCAGCTGTATACATTTAGGAATTGAATTTCCACGTTTAAAAATATGACGAATCAATAGTTTCTTTGCTTTTGTAGCTATTGTAGTGGGCCATGCTTACTGCTTTTAAAAAAATATTGCTTTTTCTTTGAACAATAATCCTGGAAAAGTGTTGGAGAAAATATTTCTTTTGGATTTATATTTTTTCAGTCTTTACGCCAATTAAATCTTAAGTAAAATGTATAAATCATCGAAAAGATATAATCTGCCATATTTCGGCAATTTATTTTTAATTCACTGAAATTAAAAGAAAAGAAATCCGTTTCTTGTAAGATGTTCTGACGAAAAAGAAAAATTGTGCTGCTTATTTTCCAAATCGAATGAGAAAGGTGATTTCGTGTTCTTCTGCAGCTTGTGAAAAAAAAAATCATTCATGTAAAACTGCATGCAATATTTCTTGAATAAGTCTTCCTTTCTATTCTTAAGCAATAATAACTGTTTCATGTAAGATATTATGATAAATGTGTGTGATGTTCACTTTCCAGAATTTAATGAGAAAGATTATATAATGAAATCTACGAATCTGGGTTTTGGATTCGATGAAGATATATTTTCTAGAAACTAAACTTCCAATTTTAATCCTACTGTTCACATATTTTTCCTTCTTCGACAACTTTGGCTAAATTTAACAAAACAGATAACTGTCGGATGTAAGAAAATAAAAATATGAGACTTTAACTACAACAAACGGATAACTACTTAACTGTAGATGAAGATGTTATGTACAAATGTTTAAATAGACATTCACAGTAATTTATCCAATCAATTATTAAATCCCACCTACGTATCGAAATGATTGTTTCGTTTCTATATGAACATGACTGTTCGTTTTAAAATCTCTGTCATTCGAAATACATCTGAAAAAAAAATTTTTTTAATTAATTTGTTCGTATTGTTGATAAAATTCACAGTAGTTAAAATGTTCGTCAATCTAACTTTTTTTATTTATTTATTCTTTGTATCACTACTTGTGATTCACCTACCACTGGGGAAAAAGTATCTTGAAATTGTAAAATAAGTCCATTAAGTTTTTATTAAAATGATCGACATAGGATGGCCCCATATTCCTTTAACTTAATAAAAATAAGTGTCTAAGAGTAGTGGAGAGTTTCTAAAAATATCGACAAATTATTTAAGTTAATTTTTTTCTTAATATAATTTTCCAACTTTCCTTTGACAATATTTTTATAATCTATCTTGAAAACTACTATAGTGAGCTACAACTGAAAAAGTTAATAAATCAGCAAGGATCCGCATACTATCAAAGTTCTACTTTCAAGGAAAAAATAAATACAAATCAAAAATAATTTTATTATTTTCTATTGCTTAGTGGAATTTTGTTAGGGACAATCATTTCGATGCGTAATGAATGATATACTTGTGCTTTTTTTTATTCATGTGAATTGATTATCAGGGTTTTTTTTATATTCAGATGTGCAATATGTTCACAATAGTGCACATTGGACCACTAAATTGCATTTGTATTATTTGTTTCTCGAAGGCGTTTACCCTGTAATACAACGGAAGGGAATATTCCAGTTCGCATATTCCATTATTAACGGCAACTTCCGACTTTCGAGTGCTTATCGTATCTCAATAAACAAGTACTTGGGGGGTTGTCACAATTTTCTCACTTTTTCGAACTTCAGCTTGTCTTCACAAAGCATAAACACGTTGCCTTTTTGTGTGAGAGGAAGAGCAGGTGTTGTTATTCAGATACTGAAAGTTAGTGTTTACGAACAGTTTAACCTTGCTTAACTGAAAGCTTAAAACTAGCAAAGGAAAGAAGCACAATCAATCAGTCTTCAAAAGATCTTTCGAATTTAAAAAAGAAGTCTTCCGAAATTTAGAAAAAAAAAATAATATATTTATAGTTTTACACGAACAACAAATTTTAGCCTCACAGTTTGAAATTTAAATTAGCTTTGCTTATAAGAATTGAATATAAATACAGGTTAAATTTCAAAACTGAAAAATAGATTAACCAAATCCTGAATATATTCTATTAAACCCATAGTTTAGTTATCTAAATTCTACTTCAAGCTATTTTTTTATTTTAAAAATTTGTGATACTAATGGTGGTTTGGATACCACTGAATTTAGAATGGACTTTTCTTCATCAATTTTGGCACAAGAATTTTTGTTAGAAATACCAGCAATTCGAAACATACCACGTTTGTATCGTAAAATATCCAAAATAAGGAAAATCTTTCGCAAGTTTTTTTCTTCAAGTAAATAACAGCCTTCGTAGAACTTTCTAAAATGATTTATATCAATGGGAAATCTGGCATATTTACTTAAATGTAATGCCCAATAATCATCAACTAACTGAAAATTTTAAGCATGATGCACAGAGAATCTTATAAAACAGCAAGATGTGGCCTTTCTTTTAATATATTCAATTTCCTCGTATTATCAGTGAAGAAGAACTGAGAAAAATAATCATTCATTTATCCATGAATGTGGTAATCAATAGATATACAGTTATTCTGTTTTAAAATAAACACTGTCTCATAGAGTTTTGGTGCTGATATTATACAGTGATTATATAATCTATCGCATACGTAGAATAATTATCGTATTGGTCTACCGAAAATGACGGTTAAACATTTTGGAAATGATTCAATGAGATATTGAAGTAGTTGTATCTCCAAAAATAATTCAAAATTATCTCAAATCACTTATAAATGTTCAGTAAGTTCAGAGCTTGAATGGATAGCTCCTGCTGGCTCCATGAATTCTTTGTAAGATTGGTCATGATAATCTAGTAAATACTCATTTAAATGTTTTTCTCATAAATTTTTATCAGACTTGAACGATGAGTTGAGGCATTATCTTGTTGAAGGGTGTTTTCGATGGTACTGATAAAAGAATGCAAATAAGTGGTTTGTATGTCAACGCTACTCGAGTTCAAGAAAGATTATTTACAAAGGCAATAAAGGTCCTGAGACTGGTCGAATAAATGTTAAAAAAAATTGTTACATCACCTCTGCTTACTTGTATGAGGTCAGCCTAATGTTCCCATTTTACCCATTTCCATTAATCAACAGTTCAGTGATGGTGAGATATGGCAAACAGATGTTTCAAAACTTCCAAGCAATAAAAGGAATCGATGCAGATATCGATATTTACCTGCATATTTCGCCCTATTTTAGCGAATAGCACTTGTGAATACGCTTATAATAGTACTTTAACTAAAATCTTCAGTGATTTGATGCAAATATTCCTTCTTATGCGGAGATATCATGCGGCTTTTTCTCAATTCAATCTTTGAATGCTGCTAGAATTTCGGCTTTCTAGCTGTTTTACAATATTTCACATTCTATGGATAGACAGTAATTATTCCATGGTGGAAATTGAACGAAATTAAGGCTTTTGCTGAAACTGGATATCAAATTTTTTGAGCTTTGGCTATTTGATCTACATGGAATTCACTTAAATTGATACTTATTATATCTTTCTTTTCTATTGGGGAAATATAGACATATGTGCTATTCATGGCTTACGTCACTTTATGGCTATTAGTTGAAAGACAAGTTCAGAGCAAGTTCTTCTATTGCTGTACATAATAATTCATTCATTCAATGTATATCAAAAACCTGTCTTTCATTTTACAAACTCGCAACGAAACTTAATTTTGAGATTTTTAATTATGTTTAAAAAATGTATAGTCAAATTTCTATGTTAATTTTTCATTCATTTTAAGACTCGTCTGTTATCTAATTTGCTTCAGACTACGGAATCCTTTTAAGAATTGCTGAACTAAAATATATAAATGTAATTTTTTATGATTCGAAAAATATCTTAACCAAGAGAAAAATAAACACTCTAATGAAATTGGAATTAACCTCTTTTCTTCTCAGGGTTTATTCCGTATATCTGTTGGCTGACTCTCTGTGCATGCTGCTTAATTCCACAATATCTTCAAACAAAAGAATAAAAAGTTTCTATAAAAATTGCTTCTAATATCTAACATTCTGAGTTTAATGGAGAAAACGTGAGAACAAACACCTTAGTGCCCTAAATCAGCTATATACCTTTTGATCGAGGTGCAAGAAGGGAACAACAAACAGTGATTCTTCTCTAAATGATGCAGTCTTTGATTTTTCAATGTATTTTAGCACACAGAATGTGATTTCATATCCGTGTAGTCTGTGTCTCGTAGATTAGAAAAAAAACTTTAAGTGCTTTTCTGAAAAGAACTCTATACTACTAATAACTGAAAATCATAGATTATTTTAGGAACATATTTTAGCATAACACGTGTCTTCGCAGACGAGTTTGATCGCCTTTAGACCCCATCTCGAAGAAGCTGCTATTCAGCAACTAGTAAAGAATCTTTGCAATTTCTTATATTTTCAGAATTAAATTATCATTCTTCTTCAAAGCTAAAGTTATCTATCAGAGCTTTTCAAACATTTTTTTAATCCCAAATTTCATTTTTTTTTTAATTTAGAATTTGTGATATCGATGGTAACCAAATTAATATAGTACGTATTCTCGAATCGCTAAAATGCAATCCCCTTTTATCTTCTAGTTCTCTTAGCTTGTTTCGTCTAACATACTCAGTCGTATTTATTCGAAAGAGCTTGAAGTAAAAAGATCTTCATTGAGCCTAATAAGCACTAGAGGAACAAGCAGTAGAGGAATAAGAAAATATATATACAATAAATGCGATTCACCTGGAACTTTGTAATCACCATACTTTAAAATTTGTAATATCAAAAGTTCAATATCATCTTTTTGGTTGAAAATAGCTGATCAGTATAAATACTCTTTGCAAACATCCAGCAGCCGAGATGGGGAATACAGGTTGTCAAATCCGGGTGCTATCAACCATGTGGCTTAGTCATGTGATACATATCTAGTGATTTTAGAGTGATAATTTTGAAGCCCATACGTAGAATCAAAATCCACGTAAGTTTTGTGCCTTGTTTTAAAGTAAGATATTCTAGAAATGAATCATAGTCTATAGTATTTTCAACATCTTAGATTTTTATCCTTGGTGAGACCTCAAGTATGCCTTAGCTAACGGCGATGATTTTCTCGTGTTTCTTCTGTGCATTTCGAGCGAGGATCAGGAGTTGGCCATTCGCATGTCGATGGCCAATTGTAAGAAGCTTGCTTCTTACATTCTCTCTGTAGCTTTATTCCCGCAAAAGGGCTCAAGAACTTAACATTCAAATGCATTGGCGCCTCGTTTTTTCTACTATTAGATTTCGCGCCACAGATGGTAGAGATATGGATGAAAAGGTCAAGAGAAAAGATCAAATCTTGAAACCTTGACGGTGTTTTTGGCAAAAATGAAACAATAAAAGATGGGGTAAATTAAAGAAATATGTTATACAATGCTCCAAAAATAATCAATGAAAGCAAGAAGCATGTGGTCGATCATTTACCAATCTTAAATAATTCTTGACTCTTAAGGTCGTTTCTTCCATCTATATGCGTATCCATTGCAATAATCTGGTTATTGAGAACAATAAATGAAAAGACTTCAGTAAAACAATGGCAAATAGTTGTCCCGATGAGAAACCATTTGCCATTGTTCCGTTTGAGTCACATGATGTTCCTGAGGTAGGCGCAGCCTTCCATTCCAACTATTGTTGGCCTCGTGTGAATACTGCTTAAAACTTCGCTTTTAAAAAAAGGGAAATATTGTTAGGCATATTTACTGAGAATGTTATTTATTTTTAATATACTGTTTCTGCTTTCAACATACAGCGCAATTTGAAAATGTCTCTTCGAATTAATGGTTTCTAAAATTGACAAAATTTGCTGGTCTTTTGCTTTCATTAACATTTTTTTCAAAGCGAAAATAAACTATTTTTAGGCAAATATAAAATTAGTCATAGATAATTCGAACACTCAATGAATAACTGAGGGAAATAAAATCAAAATACATGTATTTAATTAATCAATTGCAAATATTTCACATTAATTAATCACATATATTTATCAATCAAAAAAGTTAGTTCATTTATTACTTAAAATGGATTAATAATTAGTTTAAAAATTCTATTTCATTAAATGCTCTATAGGGTAAACAATTCTCCTAAACAAGAAAGGAAAGGGTTAATATATTTTTTTAGTTGTAAAGCTTGTAACCATTTAGTAGTTGACTGATTGTTGCATATGACGAAAAAACTTACTTAAAAAAAACAATGATATACGAAGAACATATAAAAACAAAAGAATCGGGACCAAATAGGATTCGTTTACGCAATTATACATCTAAAAATAAGTTATATCGATTACTTTTAGAGCTTTTACTTTTTTAAATTAAAAATTCAATGAAATAAAATTCTTGCATTGAATTCTTACATTTAAAATCGAAATTCTTTGTTAACTATCGTGCTAAAAATATTTCAGAACAAATTACATTTAAAAGCAAAACTTTGTTTCACAGTTTAGGGGAGCTTTAAACATTCTACTCTCTACTATCTGTGTCGCCAAAATTGAAAAATTCATATCAAATATCTCGTGTAGGGACAATGAATAATAAAATATATCATTTTATCCTAGAAAGAATTGGAAATAAATGATATAAACATTATTTTGAGGATTTTTTCCTTTCATAAACACATTGTTTTGATTTGATACACACTGTTTTAAAAATCTGTGTTTACACTGTAACCGCGCGTTTGTGTACAAATGGCTATTCCTTGGATATAAGTGTTCTTGTTAATCAATATTGATAAATGTTCATTTTCAATACTGTGAATCACTAAAAAAACGTTATCTTGGCGTTTTTACAGTAATAGATCTGCTAGAGTGTTTCGCATCTGCTCACCAATTCTATGTTTAAAGTGTTCTTTGTAGTTTTTAGAATCTTCATTTTTTTGTAACACAGAGAGAACGTGGACTAATTATTTTCAGCTAAAAAAACTCAAAATTGAAATATTTAACTTTAAAGAGGAAAAGGGTTTCATTTTTATCTATTAAAATTGATCTTGAACTTATTAAAAAAGTTTCAAATTTTGTTTTAATAAATAATAATAATAATAAAATTATGTTTGTTGAATCAAAGTTTCAACATCGTAAAACTTTCTCCTTTTATGTGCATACGAAAGACAATCTTTTCTAGAAAAATTCAATATAGATTTAAACATAAAAAATTAAAAAAAATTATTGCGTCCAAAAACTTATTAAAAAGTCGAGTGCATATTAAAAATTTGGAGAATTATTTTTTTGGAACCTGTGTTTTGAATATTGAGAACATTATATTCAGAAGCCTATTCAATTTTAAACGTAGAACCATTGTAATTATATAAAATAAAGCTAATGACATATAACGATATTATTTTCTTTTAACTAATTAATATCTTTCAAAAATTAGTACTATATTATTCTCCCCTCTTAATTATTTTAAGTTTTTTAGCGATTAAGCTGCGTATTGACAACCAAAAGAATATTGTAGCTTACATTAATTCTTTCCGAGATTTGTTCTCATTAGCTTCAGTATGATTTTTCATATCTTACATTTTAGAATAACAGAATATTCTGGATATATTTACAAAAAAAAAATACATACTTTTATCGCAAATCTGAATTTTAATATTAATTGAAATCTGCACACGTTCTCTCTGCGTCTAATGACTTAGAATCTTATCTGTAGTAAAGCATCTTGTGCCAAAACTAAAGTTTATTTTTGTTTCATGATTCAGCATTCGTTAGTGTAGAAGATGAGTAGAAAATTCTAATTTGTAGTTGCAGTCAGTTGAAGTTCGTCACAAAACGACTGAAGAGATTTTGGAGACTGTTTTTTTTTTAATAACTCTAAAGCTTAAAAATTATGTTAGTTTGATGCAAAATTTATTTACTGATATCAGAGAGTGAGAAAAAAGAATGTTTGAAATTGTGAAAGTTATGATATATTTTCTTGCTATAAGATAGTTAAGTTCTAACTCAACAAAGGTTAGACCAAAGTGAAATGCAATACAATTTTTCAAAAAGGAATATTTTTTTTAATCTCTTCATTTTCTTTGTCAGTGTTTCGTGAAGAACTCAAGACCAGCTCTCATGCGTGTTTTCAAATAGAATTTCGGCAGAATTGATGTCAGCTTAGGTTATAAACTTCCTCAACTACTACACGACTTTGTCTGCTCCTGTGAATGTGTCGAACAACGAAGCTTCTCTCATTATAACATTAGACCCATAAAAAACAAATTGGAACTTCTATTGCATCAATTTCCTAAAAGAGTCGATAGTGAAAATCTGGTGTGACAGCTTTTTTTATCGAGTTGCTTTCACAGAATTTTGATGATCTCCGAAAGCATTAATTAATTCTACCCTAACAAAGTAAATCTAAATTTTCTTAAATTATGAGAACATGATTTTAAATTATATTCTCAGCCATACAATTTTGAATATCAAAATTTAAAATTTTAATATTTTACATTGTTGCTCAGAATGAAAGAATCATCCGTGATTCACATAAATTGTTACTATTGCATTAAAAATGCTCATCATTTGTCAAAGACATCGATGCATTTTTTTGCGAAATATTCAAAATTTCCGCATAGTGTAAGCGAAGCTACATTCATAACAAACTATAATCTTAAATAGAACAAAATTATGTTAACACATATCATAATATTGATTGTTAATCACTTCATAATGGCTATTAAATATTCTGTTCAAAAGTTATTAATTCTGGCAGGTAAGAAAAGAAAAGAAATGGCCTTTGTGAATATTCGATTGGAAGCTTCGTTCTTCCACACACTCCTTGACTCTCACTTAGACATTAAATGTGCAATAAATCTCGAGGATTCGACGCTCCTCGCACTCTGTCAACTTAATACTATGGAAATTTGTACAAATTATCTAGTCTTTCTAGAATTAATTATATGAATGTCGTTTTGCAATAATCATGTGCCATTGTCATATTTAAATATACGTGTGGATGAACTTTGTATTTTTGTTGAATATAAGGAAAAATAAAATTCTTCTTGTACATAATAACATTGGTTTTCTTATCTCTCTATTGTAATTGTTGACTGATACAGTTAAAACCATGTTCTGTCTGAAATCGCTCACAAATCCATCTAGAAAATCAGCAAACATTCGTGACTGTTCTGATGCCAGCGATTCTATTACTTCCATTGGTAAATTGCCAGGAATAATCCATTCGTATTCGTAGGAATGCAGAGATGAATGAGCAAAAAAAATTATGAATAATAGCTTTATTTTTACTGTTATGATAAAAATGTATATTCATTCCTTTCAAAATCGTTTGCAGTTTTTTAATACTTTTTAATGGTAATTAGTTATGGTTTAAGCCATGTTTAATTAATCACCAGCTTATTTTTTTAACATGCTAACTTTCTTTTTAAATAATATACACTAATTTTTGGATGTCATAATAATGGACTATAAAAATTTGTCGAATTTCTAGAAATTCCGATTGAAATGATTAAGGAATGACATATTTATAAAAACAGTTTGTATAACATTCCCGAATGTTTTGCGCGATGGATACGAGAGCGGTTTCCAAACTGAAATTCTTCCTGCCGGCAAAAGACAGAGAAGACAAGAGAAATTCCTTTCTTGAAAAAATGCATCTTCTGTATCAACTAATTACATCGATTTATTACTTTGCAAGTGTTACTACTTTTCCTATGATTGATTCCCCGTAGATAATAATAAAATTTTATCTGAACTGTCTTGCGACTGACTGAAATTTACTTTATTTATAGAGTTTGCATTTGTATAATCTATTAATATGTAGTTGTATGCAATTTTTTTGTAGAATTATATGTCGAAATTTATCTTATAAAGAATGTATTACTGCAATCCTGTTCTGTGCAGCCTCTAATCGAAATTAATCTTCGGATATTAACAGAAATTAAAATATTTTCACTGCATTTAAAGCATCGAAATTGCATTCCAATTTAGCAAATAATCATGGTTTGGATGTTTGAAAAGCTTTTCAACAAAAATTCGATTTCTTTTCCAGTTTATTGGAATTGGTTATTCGAAATATTCAAGCACTAAATCTGTTAGAATGTGTAAATATATGTACCTAATTTTTACTCTGGCCGAAACATTCTTTCGCTGACTGAAGAAGTTAATAATAATTATTGACTGAAAACGATCGATGGCTTTTATAATTACATTTCAGAGTTTGCCGATCGAGTGAGTAAGAAGGCAACGGCATGATTCGATTTGTTCCAAAACTGAAATGTGCCGTTGACATTTGATTGCATTAGGACTATCGACTGCATGAAGCAGGGTTGCACTCTCTTCTCTCGATGTTAAACTTTAGTGAATGTCTTTAGGATAAAAAGAAATGTACATAATTGCTTGTGGAACTCCAATATCTGGAAAGAAATTAGATTTTTTTCAGTGCCTGAATACAAAAGGTTTCTCTTCTCTCTCATTAACATTACTTTTGTAGCGTAAGAAAGAGTCACTTTTTTCTCATGTAGGCTTTTTCAGTAGATCATAGATACTAACGATGGCTTTCTTTCCTTCGTATCCTCGATGTACTAGTGGTGATTACATTGTCCAGTCTGGTTCTTTAAATACTAATATGTCACTTCTTTTTTGTTGTAACATTTTTTTGTTTGTGTGATGTTATTCGAATTTCAATATGCATTAAATACATAGACAGTTCAATCAAAAATTTGTTGATGTAAATCTGCTGTAGTTCGCTCGAATGGTAAAACTTTTCTTTCTGGCCGTAAATGAATTATATTAAAGTGTGATGTGTGAAAAATGGCTGCATCAAACAAATGTTAAGAAATCAAAGTGACTGAGCGAACTGCAGAAAGATGTCATATTACATATTTTCCTCACGTAGCCGTGCACTCGATAGGAAGGGACTGGACACTGTATTAGATCTCTAGATTTTAGGTAGAATGATCTTGGTAGATGAGATTCGACGCATCGTAGATGGTAATGAACATAGCGTCTGCTAGCATGGCTGTTGTTTCCCATAGCTTTTTGCATGCTTGCATGGTATTAGCTTTTAGAAATGAGTTTGTTTTTTCTTATGAATCTTTTTGTTGCTTGTTGAAGTTGATTCCCCGACATTTTGTTTGTCTCGTTTATTTTCAGCAAATCAGGAACAGAAGAGGCACTCGTTAAACCGATTACTCATTTAAACAACGACACCACACCATTGAAAAAGAAATCAGAAAAATTCTCCAGTTTTGTTAGTTATGAAGTCATATCCAAACTAAAGAAAGTTATGTTTTACTATTATTTATTGAAAAATTAAGGTTAAAAAGAGCAGAAAATCACGATAAAAACTCTTTTATGTAATATAATCGAATAGGTATCAATTTCTTTGCACCTCAGAAAGATTGCGTTTATATCGTCTTTAAGGTGACATAAAGAACAAAAATTTCATATCTGCATTTTTTTTATCGGCGTAAGGAACTAAACTTCTATATCTGCATATTTTTTCTTAATATAAAGAAAGGATAACGTTTTATCTTTAATTTCTATCTGACAGTGGAAATGTCAAAAAAACGTTTTCTTCATTTCCATAATAATCAGATTTACGAAGAACAAAGAGTAAAGAATGTATGCCTACATAGAATAAATGTAATGTAAATAAAAGAAAAATATAGAAAGAAAATATTCCTGCAGTATCCTAATATGTTCTGAACATTTTGAAATTCCATGTACATAAATATATATTTCTGAAACACATAGTACATTTATTAAAGAAAATGGGGAAAAAAAGTTAAATTCAAAAGATTTCTTCGGAACGAAATATATTTTTATTTTGAAAAATTGCTGAATGCCAACTGTATAACACTTTTCAAAATTTTCTTAGTAGTAAATGTTGCACTCTGAAAATCAAATTAAAGCGAATGATTGAATGTAAATATTTAAATATATTGCATTAAGTAACTATAAAAGGTGACTTAAAATACGTGTAAATAACGTACGTGTAATAAAATACGTGTATTATTTTCACTTAAAATACGTGTAAATAATAGGAAACTGATTTACGGCGAAATTAAGTGCAAATCACTTTTAAAAATTTTTAAGTTTTTTCCTTTTTTTTTCAATTATAAAAATTTATAGATTTATCTTTTTAAAAAACGTTTCGAGATTTCATCTCGTGCCCAAGAATTAAGTACAAAATTCAAAGCTTTACAGTTAAAATATATCAGATCGTTTGTATATATATATATATATATATATATATATATTCCTTAAAAAAATGACTTCAGACCAGCTGCTTGCAAGACATAATCAGTTTTTATGCGGGCCTCGAAAAAAAAAACTATCATTGGAATATCATTCAGAAGACGCCAAGATCAGAAGACGTGAAGAAACAAATGTGAGTAGAAAAACTGCAGAAAGTCAGCTTTCTGTTGCTCATTCTATTTCTTTCATTTGCTTTTGCCATGCATGCTTAAAGAACATATCTTTTTATTTCACCATTTTATTCTGCTGTGTTTATTTTCATTTTTTTTATTTATGTGTTTATTTTCAAAACCGCTGCGACGGCCACTTGCACCTGCGCACCGTTTATTTAGTTTGGACATGCTATTTTCTTTTAGCTTCAGAAAAAGAATGTAAAGAAATGACTCGATGCAGTATAGATAACGAGGCTTTCATATTTTTATTTCCCCCTCTTTCTTTCTCCTTTTTTAAATGTGACCCCTTCAGTTGCAAATTTTAATTTTCGCTGCTATATCGCGATATTCTTTGTTTCATTACTGTTATTTTCCCCCCCTGAATTTAGATCTTCATTTGCAATAGATGGTAAATCCTTGTTTTGACGCACGTATTTATTTAATAGAATTGTGACATTATTTCTACCAAAAATCGCTTTCACTTTACACTTTGGAATATCATGAAAAATTGCTTAAGATTTTCTTTACAGTAAAACTGTCTTGCGATGAAAAAGTTTGTTAGCAAATATAACGAATGTAACTTATGTTTTACTAATATTTTAAATTTGTCTCGATATTTTCTTTTCCATTCATGCTTTTCTAATGTCTAACTTATATATTTGAATTTGTGTAAATTATTTATATAGTAAACAAAAGTTGAAATTTTTTTCATTTTTAATTTTGTACTTAACAACTTTTATTCATATTTCTTATTCTGGTTTCATTTTCATTCTATTATTTCGAATTTCATTGCATATATTCATGCTTTTGCTCACATTTTTGATAATAAATGAAAAATTTCGATTTCTCGAGCAAATTTCCCCAGACTTCAGAAGTATTCTTTGCTATTAAATGACGTAAAGAACAGAGACAAATATTTTATTTCCAAAAGAAATTAGAATATTTAAATGAACTATTAAAAAAGTTTAATATTCTATTTTATTAATAATTCTCGTTTCATTTCGATAAAAATAAAAGCAATTTCTTAATTAAAACATAAAATTATATGTAATGCGATTCATTTCTTTTATTTTTTATTAGTAAGACATAAGTCGTTTAAATTCGTAATAGAATCATATGATGTCATGACGTCATACATCACATATACTTATCATTAAAATTAAGTGCAATTTATTTTTTTCGTAATAAAGATTCTTTATTCTTTAGCTTTTGGATGAAATAGTGTAAAAGAAAAAAGTTTTACTTGCCAATCTTGAATTATTTCAAACATGAAAAATATTTCCGTGAGAAGATTTTGATCCTACATCAGACTGCGTTCGTCTAGACCTAATAAAAACTCTCTGATGCTCATATTTGGGAACCAATTTATAAAAAAATAAAGTTTTTTAATAAATAATTATAATAAAACAATATAAAAATAATAGAAAAATGTGAATACATTTTAAATTGCATTTATTGTTAAACAGGAATGATTCGTATATAAACTAAAATAAGAATTAATATTAAAAAATAGGAAAATTATTAAATTTCTAATGTAAGAAAACAAGAATTACAATACACAAGAAATATGAAAGAAAAAGTAAACATTCGTTTCAATCAGTAAAAGAATTCATTCTTTTAATTTAGAATTATCTATTTTGTAATTCGAATAATTAAGAAATGACTGTAATTACATGGTAGCAAAATATTCACCATCTATTGGGGAAAGAGTGAGGAAATTCTATTTTCTATAAATCGGTAGAATTGTCATTTGGGAGTTTTTTAAGACTTTCAAATAAGGATATGCAATAATGATTAAAATTTTGGCCAATTAAATACATTTTTTTAATCAAAAAATTTCTAAAAATATTTTGAAGGATAATTTTATTAAATCAGATAAAAATAAACTGATCTTCTACAAAAATACCCATCATCTGATAATCGTATCTTTATGAAAACTCAGTGTATTTCTATGACATTTTTTTTCAACTTTTTAAATAATTATCAGGCAGTAAAATTACAAGAATAGATTAGTTCCTAAACTTCATCTTAGTTATTTTTTAATTGGCTTAGTAATTTTCAAATAAAGGTGAGTGAAATCAGTATTTTCAGATAAATAATTACATAAAAAATAAGAACAGAAATATACAGATACGTCCAACCAGCATTTTTAACACATCGCAAGTATACATTAAGATGCCGATTATTTCATTAGACAGAATTCAAGTAGTAGTTTTATATCACATCAAAATCAATTTCTAAAATTATAACAAGAGGGAGAAAAAAAAGAAGAATATTTCCATTGAAAATTAAGTAAAAATGATATCCCGAAAAATGAACTGAAGTATTGAAATGCTTTATATTCATATATTCTGTACCAAAAGGAAATCGAAATTTTTCATTTTGTGTTTGGCCATTTTTTTGAATGCTTATTTCCTATCGCTACCTGGCTGACCCCTTTGTTCCTTTCCCTCAGGCTTCCACGGCTTTAGCTATATTCCTTCGCCCGCTGCCACCGACCACCAGGCGACCGCCTTTTTTGTGGACGCGTTTTCGGCCACTGCGGTGTCAACCGCCGCTGCCCTCGCCAGCCACATGACCAGTGTCGGGCAGACCGAGCCTCCGGCTGGTCTGGCTCCCATGGGCAGCTCGCCCATTAAGAGGGGTCACCCCTTTGCACCGCAAATCCCCACTGGTAAGAAATTCGTACACATCACAAATAAATAGTTTGTTTTTCTAATAAAAGTATTTTGACTTCCGTGTCTTTCAAAGATTATGAAAGGAAGAAAAACATAAGAAAATGAATGGATATCAATAAAAGCATTTAAATATTACTTTTGACGATGAAAATCACACATGTCTCTGTGCTTTCATGCAGTGATCAACAATTATGGACCTCAAGGGTTTGCCGCCTCCCCCTCCCCCGCCAACAACCGAGTCTTCCCGGCAACCAACAGTCCTGGACCCATCGACATTTACTCTTCCAATCAAGACGGTGTCAGCTATGTCCAGGACCCGAGCCCGCAGTCCACGGGATTTCCACCAATAGCTGTTAATAGAGTAAGTCTGCAGGGATAAGGTACATATGCTGTATCCTTTTTAATACTTTCGTGACTAAAATATTCCACACGAAAAAAATATATGTAATAGCGTTTAGGTAAACAAAGCAGTTATTGACACCCTATTACAAATTTATAATGAGCTTGCATATTGATATTCGATAACAATCCAAACAGGTGTCAGGTGAGTTTCTGTGAGTTGCAAAAAAGAGTCGCACAAAAATTATCTCGTTTAGTTAATTACATACATTTACTGCAATCACAAGTCTGTTACATTGTGATCAATAGTAAAAGCAATGCATTGCTCTTAATTTAAACCTTTTTACTCGTTTTCATTAGGATCATTTATAGTTTGAAAAATATTGAATCTTTATAAAATTATCTTTTACAAAAGGACTTCTGCAACTAATCATTCTAAATAAATGTCGAAAT
The DNA here is from genome assembly GCA_026543865.1 of Argiope aurantia. Lineage (NCBI taxonomy): Eukaryota > Metazoa > Arthropoda > Arachnida > Araneae > Araneidae > Argiope > Argiope aurantia. The sequence continues at coordinate 26,705 of JAPMOR010011424.1, forward strand.
TAATTTCCAGATTTCAATAATCACCATTCAACACTGAAAAGTTGAATGAGAGTAATGAGAATTTTTGGAAAATTCTCATTACCCTTCCACAAATCAGTTATACAATAGACGTCACTTATTAGTCACTTTGCATCCAAATCAAGATCATCACAACATCTGAATAATCAGTCTAACAGAAATACCTTAAAAATAACGATAATTTTGTAGAAATAAAAGTGTGCAAGAAAAAATAGACCAAATGACTCATTTGTATAATTCATTCGTTTTAATTAGAAACAGAACAATCGAATATAATGAGCAGAAATGAAAATTTTTCAATGAATAATGTCTAGCAAAAGATTCAGTTTGATATTGGGCCGATCTTCTTAGGAGTCGAAGGACTTTAGAGTTTTGCAGATTAATAGTGGTTTCTCCTTTGATTCCTCTTCATCGTCATTGTCCTCAAGTTGTTTGTCATCACTCTGCAATTCATTCCTGCATGTCAAATTGTTCCTTCTGTACTTGTCTATACCATAAGTATTGATCCAGATTTCAGAATCTTCTTCGGAAAGATCTAGTGACTTCTCAATGCATTAGACTCATTCTTTTGATTGGTCCTAATAATAAAACCTTCCAGCCGAACCACCTGGACATCGAAATTGATAATAACAAGCAAATTGTCTATCCCTATAACAAGCGGATTTTCTATGCATTTTGACACTAGAGATTCGTTTTTCTATAATTTGATCAGTACAACTAATTGATTATTACATCCATGATCGCTAACAACCGAAATCTGCTGACTGCTGCACACTGGCTGTATCCGATATTAAGGTAACCGATTACGTCAAAAATACCGATTTCCGATCTCTTTTACGATTTTTGCTTAACTTTTCTTTTCCCACAACCACTTATCATTTTTCCTAACTGTATTAAAAATAAAGTTTCAACGATTATAACATAATTTACATGATTTAAATAGCATTTCTAAACAGAAATTAGGCTTAAATTTTAATATTTTGCTATTTTTCTACATTTTTGCATGTAATTCGATAAAGAAAATTTATACTAAGAATTTTTTGAAACAAACTAGTATGTATTTGGTATATATAGCAAAAGACTGATACTCTCTTTCAAAAACTTTAAAAAAATGTACAAGAAAAGAAAAATTGGCCAATTATTATATGGATAAATTGTAAAACTACTACAGAATTATAATTCGTAGCAATAAATGCAACAGAGAAGATACGCAAAGTATTATTATTGCAGTGTTTTACTTTTGTTGCATTGCCAATGCCCGAAAGGGATTGATGATTGGTGCAAGTATCAACAAGCAAAGAGTTTCAAAAAGTTATTCAAAATTAAGATGGCAGTACCACCCACAACATATAATAGATTTAATAAGGCCTATTTTTAAGAAATTGGACGATTGAAATTCAAATTACATGGACAATGAAATAGGCAAAAGTTTTGCAATTACTGAAATAAGTTTTCATTTATAGGCTTTCATATCAAATTTCAGATGTAAATTAAAGGGAAAATGCATATTTATATACATTTTAATCCCTAATTTGTTTCCATTTTAAAATTTGTCTTACATTTTGATGCATTATTATTCTTTAAAATGCATTATTATTATTCTTTATAACTTATGAGTAAAGAGAATTGTAATTGCAACATTATGATTTGGTGTAGAGCGTTAACCGTTTTTTCAAATTTCTTTACGATTTACTTATAATCCCCTTGTTTCTCAAAAAAAATATTATATTTATTGGTGAGTGAAATCAGTTAAAGCCTAAAAACATCTTTTTTTTTTTTCAAAGCAAATTTCCAAAATAGTCGATAACCTTAATATAAAAGCATTAAAAGATGATATTTTCAAATTTGAAAGAAATATACAATTCATACGACTATATGTAATTTTGGTTTGAATTCTTGCTCGGTAGGATCATTTTAAATGAACCAATGGAATTTAATGAAGTATGGAAAAGAGAAGTCCATGAATATTATATGATAAGTGGTTATAATAATTTTAATTCTGTAAGAGTAGAATAAACTTAATCAATCAGTAAACCTTGTAAAAATTCGTTAAAATAAACATTTGTATTTTTTAGGGCCCGCTGATTGCTGCAGCTTTTACTAACGGCTACCATTGAAACAACAAAAAAGGGAATTCACGACTTCAAGTAAGTGTTATCCCTTTCTTTTATTTCATTCACATCTCATCCATAAACAATTGCTGAGAAAAATATAAATATGGGTAAATTTGATAAAATAATAACATAAATCAATCAAAGCATTATCTAATCATTACTTAAAAGAGAAAACATATTAAAAGAAGTAAGAAATCCATAAAACCTCAAAAAGACTATACATTTTTTTAAATCAATAAATAATAAATACCAACTCACCAGAAAGTTATTGGATTTGTTTAATGGATACAAAATACGAATATAAAACTGCTACAAATAATTCTAAACTAAGAACATTCTTTTTCAAAATTACTTTTCATTATAATGAAAGCCTAATTGTATAGAAATCATCAGATAAAATAATAAAAAAGTGACACCGACTTCATCAGACAATGTTCTAAATTTTGGAATCATTTCGAGAACATTTACAAAAGAACAAGGAAATTAATAGCCGTTTTTAAATACAATTAAAACTAAAACCAAATGTCTGTGCTTGTATTTTGATTGCAGTGACTAGTGCCACCCTGGAATTTTGTGGAAATGAATACAATTAAGGAAATGAAATGTGGATCAATTGGCTGAATTAAAAATAAAATCTTAGAGTGTTTTTATATACAAGAAATAACATATACAAGATTTTTTTCTGATCTAAATAATTATAGATAATTTATAGCACTTAATGATAAACTTAAAAATATAATACAGGAAATTGATTAAATTTGATAATTTCGTATTTTTTTAAATCTATACATAAAATAACTTGAACAGGTTTACTGACCTATGGGATGCTATTGCCAAAGATAACAACTGAAAAGCAAAAGAAAAAGGTGAACAGGCATTTTTATGTGGCTCATTACTAAATAGTACTAAAGTATTTAAATTAATGCATGAATTTTAAGTTTCCAAGAACAGTTATCCAACAATAAATGTAAATAAAGTAGACAATTCACATTAATAATAAAGCTGTAGTTTGCAATATAAAACTCAATGCTCCAAAGAATTATCTAATTGCGACTGAAGAAAAACTGGATATGGTGTTATGCATTGAAAAAGATTATGATTTACGAACTAATGGATGATTTATTCCAAAGTCTCATCATTAAAAAGAAAAAAGTCAATAAGGTGTTGGCTTACCTCTGGCCTAGATGCAGAAAGCTTTCACTGGACCTGGTATAGATTGATTAATTTTCTATTGTACAAGTTCATTGAATAACTGTTCTGTTGTGATTCTAGTTAAACTCAGACACTCTTACGATGAAATATGTTCATGCATTTTTTACCATTCCTGGAAATATCCTCTAATCTTTGTTTCATTACTCTAATGTCGAACAATTCGTCGATGTATCCATCCAATCTCTTTCAATCTGATGGACCGACTGCTTTGAAAATCTGATATATGTTTATAATGTGCACGAATCAATCAATCAGTGAGGAATTAACACAATCAAGATTAATTATTTTCAATTAAAATTTAATAGAAATTTTATCCATCAGTTAAAAATTCTGTTTTTATATACACCTACTGGATGTTCTGGAGCACTGGTTATTCATTCACTGCATAAATTTCAATTCATTTTCATAACGTTTTTGTATGCGAAATTTCATTGCAATAGGCTTATTTTATCTGGGTGCGAGATTTTAAATCATAGAGTGTGAGTAAAGGAAAGCATACAGATGAAAGGCAATAAAATTCCTTCGTGGTCTCGTAATATCATCTATCTGAAAGCCCAAGTGCTATGTATCTTCCTGTGATTTCATTTCTTTCTTTTAAATTAATAGATCTAAATTTCAGATACAGTGAAAACAAATTAGAGGAAACATGATTGCCTGTACCAACATGATGTTTCGGAGAGATGGACCAAAAAATCTTCATCAAATCAGAAAATTAATCACTGTCGTTTGATAGTATTCATTGAAATTTTTCAAAAATGTACAATGAATTAAACACATTGTAGATATATGTTTCCCCGAAGTGATTCTATTAGCTACTACTTCATTCTGATACGTTTTCTCGTCATGCGGGACTTTCCAAATATTCTATAGCTTATAAAAATCATGTAACAGAAACGTTGTATTAATAAACTTGAAGTGTGTCTTATAGAAGATAGTTTAAAACGACTTCATATAGTTATTTTTACATTTGAGATTTTATGTAGTTTACTTTTAATGTCTTAAATAATAAAATATTAATAATTATCTTTAAAGTTAATAAAAGGTAATTAATTCTTGAAAATTAAAGATTTTTCTCAAATTAATATTTTATTCTTCATGAATTAGTTGTGCAGTTCAGTGACTAGTTCTTTCCTTTCCAGCGCCTGATGACGTTGAAAGATTCCGTGAAAAAAAAGAAGAAAAAATTATATATATTGAGCCTTTCTGCAACCACCTGTTAACAGAACCCCTTTTTACGTCGGGCACTGCAAAACATCCACCAGTCACCGTTGTTATTACTTTCCTGAATATTTTCGTTTTCCGTTGTTGTATTTCCTTCCACACATCCTCACCCCTCTTACGTCACGAGTGACGTAATATAACAAGTTCAAATGTTTGTAGCTGTATATTTGCTGATTGAGAAAAAAAAATATAAAGTGTTCGCTTATCTACCGAGATGGAACAATCCTAACGTATCTCTCTCTATATTATGTATATCGTTCTTCGCACCACAAGGACATCTGCACCGAGAACATGAAAGAAGACTTCTTTCTTTTGTTCCAGAATTTCCTCGAGTTTCCGTGCTCGAATTACAAGCAATAAATATTTAAAGGAATAGATTTACAAAACTTTCAAGCGTCGGAAGCTCTGAGGGACATTATTCCAGAGACTGCTGCGGTGCAATTACAAACTGGCGACACGATACCTCAAGACGAGTGCGTCAGACTGGGAATGGTGTCTCTAGGATCGCCAACTTTCCTCGTGGACCTACCATTCGGAACAGAATTAAAAAGCGTATTAATTGGTGATATTCTAATCTGTTTATGTTACGAAGTGTTGGTTGTATATTGTATCCTTATAATCACATGAATAGAGGTAACCTTTTCGAATATCTGTGTATTCTGCGTGGAGTGGTGATATATAACTCTTTATGTACACTTAAAGCAATACAGACAAATATTAAGCTTTGGCGCTTGCTGTGAATCGCATTTCCGTGGGGTGAACGGGATCCTTCCTCCCTTCCAGACGTTCGATTTTTATTCTCTGTTCGTTGGTGAGAGGAGGGGAGGGAGGTCCCTGCACCTGTTCGCCCTGCCGGGATCGACATGTTAGCTTAATGTATGCATCAAGATCCTAGTGCTTTAATTTTGCTATATTTTGATTCTATTTTCAAATACATCAGTTTTATAAATTGCTCTTGTAATAATCACGTACGGTATCTTGTTAAAAATGCACTGTGTGCGTCGTATTGTGTTTCATGTGAGCAACTTTGCCCCACCCCCTCTTCCCTACGCATATTTTATGGACCTTCCTTGAAATCTCCCGAGAGCAGTCATAATACGTACATTTTGGGAATTGACTTCCCTTGTTCCTAATATTAAAGGCACTTCCATGTTATGACTGCTCGAACTTTATTCACTGATATTAAGCTTTGAACTTTGGAATTCCAAATTGAGGTCTAGGAAACATTCAGTCATTTTTTAAAAAATAATAATAATTTCCTTATTAATTTAAATCAGTCATTTAAAAAATAATTATTCATTTATTAATTTAAAAAAACAAAATTCCAATTTTTTTTTTTTAATTCGTCTGCAAAACGTGTTCAGAAAAAATTATCGTATGAACTTCATTTAAACTTTTGCTTTTTTTGAAATGGATTTCTTTTCGATTACCATTTCGATTTCCATTAAGAAAAATTATTGAAACCTCTTACTTTTTCGTAAATTTAATTATGTATACAAATAGCAGTACAAAGACATTTAAACTTTTAAAATTTAGTGGATAGTCAGATATTATAAAATTCGCTTCTGAATAAATATATCTTAAGAGGCAGTTTTGAATTTATAATAATACGGAATAAAAAAATTACTTCGTCGAATTTTAAAATCTAAATGTGGTTTTGTTTTATTTATTTAATTTGTTTGATTATCATTTTATATGTTTTTTGAATATCTGAAAAATGAATCACGTTGATCCTCTGGAATTCTAAAATTCTTTGCTGCACACACTTAACCGGGTTTTTTTTTCTTTCAAATTTCAGAGTTTTGAAGCAGTTTAACTCTTCTCAAGACACGTGGCTGAATATTTACAGCTTCTGCACATGCGTGTCCAACAGGGAAGAAAGGTACAAAAAAATTACTATGTGCGATTATACATCTCAACCTTCTTTAGTTCTTTCTGAAGGGGATGCATGTCTTGAAGAATCTTTCAGATTAAATCTGTTTGTTAGAGTTTTTACTAGCATCCGAATGAATCAAAATCGAAAATATTCCCCCGGCGAGTTCGGAGCTAGGAAACGAAATACAGCAGTAGAACGTCAATGAAATGAAATAAATATATATATAGAACAGAAAAGGTATTGAAATTACTTTTTTTACAATATTGGAAAATTCGTCCTTGAGGGTAAAAAAATGACATACTAATTGTTACTGGAAATAAGATAAAGCTTGTACTGCAATCCTCCGAGATTTTTTTTTTTTTCATTTATATTGATTTTTTTCTTTCGTAATTTGAAAATTACCATTGCGCAAATTAAAAAACTTTTCAACTAATCCAATAACACATTTCAAGTCATATTTTTTTATTGTTTATATTTGAAAAATTCATTTCAATGTTTACGATTATGATGTTGAAAATCACTGAGTTCTTCAATCCCAGTTCGGATTACAGACGTTCTACTGTGCTTAGATATAAAGTGAAGTATCTACCTGTAAATACCAGTTATTCCTCAAATAACCCTAAACATGCACTTCATTCAATTTTTTTTTTAGTTCTGCTCACGTATCAAATTTTCGATATACATTTGTACATTTTTTGATGTGGGGGAAGTAGTTCCAAAATCTCACCAGTACCTGTACAGCGCAGAGCAGAGAGTTAAAATAATGCTAAATGTACCAAAAGAAATGAAAGCACATTTGACGCACTTACTTTCTCAGTAGTCTTAGAACGGCAAACAAATGTCTGTTTTCATTCCGCAAAAGAAAAAAAAAAAGCAATAGCGAGCACTGTTCTGCGAACGGTGTTCATAACATAACTGTACTATTTTCGAGTGTATTGTGTCGTGCTATGTAACCGTGCGCGCATGCGTACGTGATTCATATTACTTGCTTCCTAGTGTGCCTCAGAATGGAATATTCTGCAAAGAATCGAGAAGTACCTGAAAGGACGGGGTTCAAAAGTGTATGTGACATGAGTGGCAAAGGAATTGCAGAAAAATCCACGCTGAGAAAAATGGTAGTAAAAAAAGTCAATAATATTTTTTAAATCTTTGTCCCTTTCTACTAAATTACCCTAAATGGAATTTTTCTTGTTGTTCTTAAAATTGTTCTTATAAACTTAAGAATAATTTTAATCCTGCGCACTGATGATGGAAAAAAATGTCTTTCGAACAAGTTTTAAACTTATATCTGCTTTCGAAAATTTAATGAAAATACGGTTTGAATAGAGTATCAAGGTTAGGAAGGAACTTAAAAATTGTTTGAAATTCGATCGATCATTCGAATTCGATTGCATTGAAAGGATTGTCTGAACAGAGCTGAGTTGAATGGGTTGCACTACGTTTGCTTGAATTCTGTTTGTCTTAATTTTCTGGATTTCAAATTCATTAATTAGTCCAATGTTTATCAGCACATCTCATCTAAAGCATGCAAAAAGTCTTTAAAAAAACCAGCTTTTTAAAAGTACAACACATGGATAGGTCACTCGATTTTTCATTCCAAATATATCAAAGCAATAAAATAAAATCGTGTCTGTTTGCCTTCTGGTGACATATATATTTTTAACATACACTTGGAGTTGTAGATGCATATTAGAGATTAGAGACAGGAGGACAATCAGTAGATTTGTCGATTTTAGAGATGCTACTGCTTTAGAGAACGATATATTAGAGAACCGAAACTGCTGCTTGTTAATTAGTTTACGAATCAAACTATCCGAAAGGTTAAAGTATTTTTATGCAAACGAGCGTGCATCTTTTGCCTCCGTAAAACCAGTTTTTACGGTGTATAATTGTACAAAGAAACTTAGAAATCCTAGATCAAACGTCTTCCTTCTTGAAACATTTTCGTGACAATTTAACTCTCAATCACTTAATGAAAAAATCACGAACACATTCGAACGTGTTCGGTTTGTATACCTGCTATGACATTTATACAGGGTCGCTTTCTGTTCTTAAATTAGTTTTCAAAAAAAGTATTTCTTGAAACTATAATTCTCATTTGATTCTTTTTTAGAATTAGCAGACGATTATTTTTACAGTAATAATTAAGTAAAATAAGTATGATTTAAACATTATATTCGCTTTTTCTATGAAATCTCTACAAAGGAAATTTGGATTACAGATTAGAAAAAATTATGTCTATGGATAGTTTTGGATAAGCAGCTGAAAATTCCTCCATGTATGAAATTGAGAGTCTTATTTGTTTTTTATAGAAAGAAAAAAGTTTTCTACCACCTCGTTCTTAAAGAAGATGGCCAAAGGAGAAACAAAACTTTGTTGGTGAAGAGGTTTTTAAGGAATATTGATCTATTTTTTAAATTACGAAAGATGCTTAAGATTGCTAAGAGAATTGTACATCATAATTAAATAATCAAATGCAATTTTATCACAAGATTTTAATTCGTCGATCAGCAAAAAAAATATTCTTTCCTTCCTTACCTTGAGTTAAGAAAAAAAAGTTGAATTTTTAATCACCATGAAGAATCGAAGTGAAACCTATCCATTCTATTGGTAGATGGCTGGCACATGACCAGTTTCCTCCACTTACCAGCACGAAGAACAGTTGCGCTCTTTTGCCACTCGAGTCACATGACGCCACCGTCGTTTTGAGGCAAAAGCTCGAACGCTGGCAGTCAAAAAGCAATATCTTGATGTTTCCACGTGTAAACCAGAGGCCTTTCCATGTTCACAAAAATAAAATGAGATGAAAGGTGCACAAATAGGATTAGTAGACAGATGTGTTCAGAGCAAATCTAATATTTCTTTAGTTCCATTATCAGTTATGATGCTTAAAATATCATGTCTGTAACTGCAAAATGGAAAAGAGAGTTTAAACCTCGTAAATGGAAATTTTCAAATATGATTTAGCGTCACAAAAACTGAATTAAGCAAAAGCATTATTTAATTCAAATATTTCCCTGAAGATTTTGCTTTATTGGATTTTTTTTCACATTTATTTATTAGCAGCATTTGAAAAATAAACCGTTACATACTTCTACAGAACTTATGAATATTACAATAAAACTTTAATATATAAGTTTATAAAAGAAATTCTGCTATTCTTATGTTCTGTTTACGGAGGTTTATAAATTTAAATTCTATATCGTTCTGTCATTGCAATGTGTAAAAGATATATATATATATATATATATATATATAAGTCTATATATATATATAGATAAATCTAAAGATCTCACTTATAATTTTAACAACGAAAAATTAACTTAACTTTGAGATGAATCTGGAATTTTAAGACAAAGCACCAAATGTAACCATATATATCTTTTTATGCCTCTTGAATTCCTTAGTAAATAAAACCTTTCGCCCTTGCTGTTGTATTTTATGAAAATAGCTTTACGCATTGGAAAGTGATATCTTATTTTGTACTTCGTGAATCTTGCTTTGTGCTTAGAAACAAAAATTGTTGATGTTGATATTTCTTATGCAAAGTTGTTGTACCTATGTAATCTTTCTCAATATTGTAAATATAACACTAAAATATTTGTATATTGAAAAAAAAATTTCCCTTATGATAAATCATAAAACCATTGATAACGGATACTTGTTAAGTTGTCTTTAAAATATTCCTTGGGGGAAAAAATTAGGAACTTTTGATTTCAAAAATCCATTTATGAGGTGAACTATGTATTGGAGCAATAATTAATGTACAAATGCTTTGAAGTGTTTGAAATATGCTTCTGAGATTCTCATATGCAAATTGTTCCAGAGAAATTTGTGTGTACGATTAGTTCCCTACCATTGGCAACTCTCATTGAGGTAGCGTCCACAAATTTCTTGGAACGATACCATGGTTGTAGAAAGTTAGTGTCTGTAGAGCTGTTGTTCGTTTTACTTTTTCAATCTTTATGTATTATATCTGTTTTATCAGAATGGCTCTTTGCGATTTCTTTTTATAAATAACAATTTATTTTATATGGAGAATTGTAAAATCATTAAGAATTGAATTGAAAAGTGTGAGTATTATCTTTATCCACCTCGAAGATTATGCATCTCTGTGACTACTGGTGATACATTTTTCTTCCAAATATATACAAATGAATAAATGAGAAAAAAAAAACACCACCTTGCTATGTAGTTTTTTCTATATGAACCAAGAATTAGATAGATTTTATTTTATTGCGTTTTTACTTAAAATTGCTCCTTTTTATGCATTTAAAAAAGAATATTAATCTTCTGTGGGGGAGCTCTTTGGTTTTTTTAATATTGTGTTTGTAAATTTACTTAGGTAGAGCTCTTTTATACCATCTAGCAAGGATGACAAAAAATATGGGACAGAATAACCTAGGGTAAGAAAAATGGAGGCATTTACAATCAAAACTTTTCTACTCTCTTCACGGAAAAAAAAATGGTTAAAACAGCCACAGATCGAGCATTTGTAAGGAAATAAATTATTCTTTTTATTTTTAAGACAACTAAATTTGGCAACTGAAATCCAGACTGTTTAATAATTCTTCAATAATTTCCTAATCATTAAAATGATTTAATAGAAAACAATAAAGAATTTAATTACGCGTCAGACGATTTTTAATTTTTTCATAAATTGATAATTTATTATTTAATGATTTGTTATTTTCACTGAGGAAACGACAGATTTATGTATTAATAATTTTTTAGATATTTCCAAAATTTGGTGTCAGATCAATAATAAAAAACAATTGATAAAAATTTTCATAATCAACAAAAACATTTTTTTAATATCATTATTCCAAGAATTATGAATAAATTCTCACTCATGATTATCTCAAGTGTATTGGATAAATTTAAGAAATTACTAAATTTTTTAGGCAGTTTATGTACCAAATGTTAAGATAATACTTGGAAAAGCCCTATATGTATTAATGTAAAAGGAATTCAGAAAATTCATTTTAAATCTGAAATATTTCAAAGTTTTCATTTTCTTTCTTTAAAAAAACTCACAAATTTTGAAGCAAGTCTTGACCTACATTTCAAAATTAAATTTGATCAAAGTAAAATGAAAAAATTATAAAAATATTCTCTTAAATTAAATTCATAATAATTCTTTGTTAAGAAACTATTGATTAAACACTTTTGTGCATCTTTAAAGCTTTGAAAGCAAAATAAAGAATATATATCTGCTTGGGAAAAAAAATCACAAAATGAAAGAGATTGTTTCAAATTATTTATTTTAAAGAATTTTTTTTTATTTCCCAATAAAGACCTGGGTTTTAAAGTTAACATGTTCCAATAAGTAATATAATATTTTTTCGAATGCGTCAATAGATATAAGATATTTTTGGTCGTTCTTTTCGTTTCATGTTTTTTTTTAATTTTAAAATAATAAATTCCGGCGATGCTTCTTAGTTTTAAAGTAACCTTTTTACAATTATTACAAAATATCTTTTAACATTTCCATTCAGTGTAGAGGAGAATAAAGTTCCAAAAAAATAATAATCAATAGAATAATAATCAAGGAGGTCAATAGAAAGTAATTAATAATAAATATTATTACTTTGGAATTACTTACTTAATAATTCATTACTTCTTTTCTTCCAATGAAAACATATGAATAAATGAAATTATTTATACAGCTTTTTATTGCATATAATAAATTAATAATTATAATTACTTATGACTATTTCATCTATCATCTGCCGATTAATTTTAATATTAAACGCTCCATCTGTGAATTCGCCAACACAGTCGCTCATTCTTCCAGCAAGAGGCTGCTTTAAGTTTTAAAGCACTTCAGCCCTGCTGTCTTAAAATTATAAAAGAGAATTAATGTGCAAGGAATAATTATTATAAAAATTATTAATTATTACTGTACACAAAAAAGCAGATAATCTTTAAATTATAATAGAATGGAATAAAAAACGAAATTAGCTGTTACAATAAAATGCAAACGATTTTTTACAATGATTACAAATTAAATACTGTATATATATATATATATATTTCAATGACTCAGCAAAAGAGTTCTTATTCATGAAAACCTTTGAAATGGAAATAAAACTAATAAAACAAATTACAAACAATAAAACTAATTCTTACGCGTATTTTTTTTTTCATTTTATATATTTAGATTTTAAGAAATACGAAACGAAAAGATTTTCTAATTGATAAGAATAAAATAATAAATCATATAACGAAGTAAATTAGAAGTTACTTTTTTTATAATGAGAAACTAATAAAATTTACAGAACTGCTTTTTTTTTATCAATATTGCATATTTTAAAATTAAAATCAAATGAAGAAAAAAGAATAAATTCTTTTCAAATATAAAATAGTTTCAAACAGATGGAAATTAATAATAAAAAGGCAGTTTAAAGAATAAAATAAATAACAGATGTAATTTTTTCATTAGATAAAATTTCAAATTATAAATGAAGCAACGCACTGATGGATTAATTTCAAATTCTTCCAAATTAAAAGCTGTGAAATATTACCCGTTCATACTCGGATTACGCCTTTTATTTAATTCATTCATTCGACAAGTTGAAATTATTCGCAACATTTCTTATAAAACAGAAAAAGAGAAGTGGAAATTTCATAACCATAACCGAGTGAAGAGTGTAGACCCACCATTAGGAAGATCGCAATAAGTAGATTAGTTGTCTGTTTTTATTTCCACGTTACCATAGCAACACGCGCGGTAGAAGATGGAAATTAGAGATTCATCGATAGTTGCCAGTAGACACCATTGGGAAGGGAATAATTTATTTAGAGGGGCCTTAATTGGTGCTAGGTTTGATTCTGTTTCATAAAAAAAATGAAAGGAAAGAGAAGAAAGTTATTTAAAATGTATTGGTGTGTATGAAAAGCTGATTGTGCACTTGGAAAAAAGCCTTTCCCCGAAGAGGCTGTACACTGAGGCCTCTTGTACCATTCAATGATGATATGTTACCTGCTGTTCGCTACATGAGAGCATGAATAAAATATCCTGATCAATTAGTTTTTGTGTCTTGTCTTATTTAAACCCAAGCCCCTCTTTTCATCCAAAGATTGCATTTCACAAATATCAAGATAAATAAATAAATCGTACATATCATCGAGTGCTGTTATAACAAATGAAGAAAACACATTAGCTTTCAATGCGCATTTGGAACTCAGCATCGCACATTTAAAAATCCTTGTTGCTCATCTTCGAAAAAAAATAGCGGAACTTCATTATTTTTCGATTTAAAAATTGAAATACTGTTTTGCTTTGATGTCGAATTTAACAAGAATATCTACAAAATGGATGACAAATATGCATCAATCAATGTCCAAATCTTTACCTATTGTCTTTATAAAACTTTTCTTTGATGTTACAGTAAACAATCAATGTGCATATCACATTAAAAGTGAAACATATCAAAATTAATTAGGCAAATATAAAATAGCAATCATTATTTAAAATAAATTATAAAAAGAAAACATCCATAAGCGAGTTAAAGAAACTAAAAATTTCAGCACTCATGACATTCACGACTTTGTTCAAATTCCAAAATTTTAATTAATTCGAGAATAGATAATACCTACATTTAGAAGTATGAGAGAAAGTTTCGAGAAAATTACTTCCGCTGGTTGCTTATTATCTTAGCTACCATAAATTTACATTTGCACTCATACACAAAGAAAGGAACTTTTAATTAAACTAGATACCTTTGGTGACCAGCTTGTTCGCCCAGAATACCAATGATTTTTTCTGGCTATTAAACGATTAATACGGGATACATTTATTTAAATTTCATTTTATTATAAAATTAAACTGAAACATAAAAATTAAATGGAATCAGTCTACATTAAATTTTTGTTCGAACAAATTAAAAATGTATATATTACTATAAAATGCATAATTCGGTTATTTCATAGGATTCTTAATTATCTCGTGAAATAATTTATCACTTTTTCATAGAATTTCAAGTTAGTTTATGAAATAACTTATCACGTTGTGCTAAATAGCGAATTTCATTCTTTAACGATGGTAGTCATATCCATTACGTATATGACAACAGTTAAGTCTAATTTCTCACTAGATTAAACTTTCTGTTTGACATCAGAATTTGGATTTCCTTAACATTTCTTTCCTTTGACCGAATGAAGGTTTCGGCGAAATGGCAAACCATTTTCCAAACGTTTCTTATAATATTTCGTAACACCATTAATTTGTTAAATAAAGCATTGAATTAAATACAGCCGTCAAAATGTTCAGTGAAGTATCTGAAATGTCCTTGCGATCATTTGCTTATATTTGAATATTGCTGTTCCACAATAAAAAATAAGAAGGATTTTTGTACCAAGTAAGTTAGACTTTACTTATAATAAATATGAATGTGTATGTGTTGGTACCCTACTGTCTAGACCGTTTGACCTAGACCTACTAAACTTGGCACATGATCTGGAGGAAGGGAATATGAACCTCGTAGCTAGTTTTTTAATATTTTAATTAATTAAAAATTAAGCGAATTTTTGTCATTTTTACACCATAACATCCGAAAATATTATAATGTCAAAATGATTTTTGTATCATCTTAAAGTTCAAAATTTAGCTTTTCAAAAAATACCAATGTTTTAACCTATAAACTAAATTTCTATTTTTAATAGATTTTGAAAAAATATATTAACTATATTTTCCAGCAGTTTATTTCACACAAAATAAAAATAAAATTTAATATGCTTGAACATGCTAAGTGTGCATGGGAAAAAATTAAAATATTAAGTTAATGCTTATTGCAAAGTAAACAAAGAATAGTGCAATTTTTAGTACGTGTCTATACGAAATGAAATAAATATGAAATGTAATATTTTCTGGAAAAAAAAAATGTTTTTTGTGACCTTTTAAAATATCTATATTATTAACTCAATAATTCAGTTTAATTTAAGGAAAACAGTTTAATTAATATACACAGGATATTCAATCAAATCTGGACCCAACATTTTATTTCTAAAATTTTAGCAATATGCATATAAATTTAATTTAAAAAAATGGTCTAAATGCAGTAAATAATTATATTATATGAAGTTTGATCAATAAATGTTCTGCTGAATTACGAATTTTAAATTTTTATACAAATCAACAATTTTTTATTTTAATCTAATCAACTTCGGACGTTGATTAGTGAATCTTCTATGAAATGTCAATGAAATGACCTAGAATCGCACGTTTTTATAAGATAGTGATATTCAAATTTTCAACTAATTCGCAATATTCTTCTTTTAAATGTTAATGTTTCAAGAACATTTTGTGAAATATGATTCATAGGACCGAGGTTCTGTATAAAAATGTAAAATTCGTAATTCGTCAGAATATTTATTGATTCAAACTGCATGGAAAGATATTCTTCTTGTCGCGAATTTCTGGCATGTACCAGATTTTTCTGTTTAGCCAATAAAGAGAACTGTCGTAAGAAGTTATACCATGAATTTTGAGATTTGAAGGGAAAAAAAACACCATCATTTTTTTAAATATCGACGCATACGTAATCTGATAATCACGTGATTATTTAAAACCGGTTTAAACTGGTTTTTCACGTAACAAATTCTGGCCTCGAGAAAAAAAAGTACACTTCAAACAATTCAGCGATGGTCAAAAACCTTAACCAACTTATTTTCTAATAAGTTGATACCACATGATGTTGATACCACGTGAATTTAAAAAAAAAATAATGTTCTGACATGATAGCTTGAAATTTGCAATAGCAGATTTCAGTTTTTTTTTTTTTTTTTAAGAGACACATGTTGAAAATCATACTTTTTTAGGTTTTGTTTTGTGGTTTTCCCAACGTGATGACAACTCGTTGATATAAGCTAATTTCTCCAACGACGGCATAACGTGTTCGTTATGCTCGAAGGTTTTAATTTATTTTTATTTTGTTTGAAATCATTTGTTGAGAAATAGGCTGAAAGTATTTATTTTTTAAATTGAATCAAAATAGAAACTTAATTTATAAGCTAAAATATTGATATCATTGAAGGGATAATTTTTTTGAATTTTACGATGACATAAACAATATTTTTATATTATATTATTTTCGGATGGTATCACGGAAAAACTCCAAAATTTAGCCTAATTTTTAATTAATTAAAATTTTCAAAAAAATTCACCTGTAGGTGCACAATCCCGCCTTTCAAAGTCTATATGTGACAAGTTTGGTAGTCCAAGGTAAAATGGTCTAACATTTTGAAATAAAATTATGAAGACTAAGTCAAAACAAAAAATAACATTCATTTTGTGCGTTTTATTTTTCTTCGCATTCATTATAACTAAGGTGGAATTTCAAACAGAAGGATTGAACCAAATAACTAAAAACACAGATATAAAAGAATTAGGAAAATTCTATTAGAATTTACATTATTCTAAAATGTTTTAAATAATATGGAATCTGTTTTCTCCTTGATTTAACTTCTTGATAATAATTGAAAAGACATGTTAGGAAAAGAAGATTTTATCGTCCTCCTTTAATTCCAAAAATGTGCAAGGAAATTTTTTAAACTCATCAGGAAAACGGCTGATTAAAATATTAATAAATATTTCAGTCACCTTTGTTTCAGTTTTGAAAGTAATGTTCTAGTTATTTCCTCAAAAAAAAATCGTAAATTATAATGAAAGCGGAATATCAGGAGATTTTTAAATTTAATTCTTAAAAGTTTTCGGAAAAATCTGAAATGATTTCAAAATTCTTTAAAATTCAATGAATTATATTATGCATTCAAAACTAATTTCAGTTGAATGATAGTTGTTTTATCCGATAAGCGCATTGGTTTTTGATATTTCAATCATCAGAAATGATACTGAAATAAAATAAGTGAAAAAAAAATGTTTCAACATTTGAAATTATTCAAAATTATTTTAATAAATTTTAAAATTCAATAGGTACATCAAATTTCTATTACAAACACGTACCTATATGCCAAACTTCATAGTTGCAAGTATGATATATTAGTCTGAATATAAAATGTTTGTATATATGACAAACATATAAATATTTCTTTTTATTATTATAACAGGAATGTTTGTTTGCTCATAATAAAGTATGATAAGTACTGCATTTACAAAAAATTAGACTATAAGTATTTCGTGAATCTTTGCATTTTTGACTTTTTATAATTACAAAAAATTCATTTTTAATAGCTGTCAAAAATGTTTCAAATCCATATTTTGACAAATTTTACACAGACCTACCCGTATCCAAAAGGTATATTTTTGTAATTATGTTTATCTGTGTGTCAGTCTGTATGCCTAAATATGAATATGATAAAACGGTTTTTAACCAGCAAGGTGAAATTTGGTCTATAGACTTTACACCACTTTTCTACATTTCAATCAAATTTAGAACGAAATCCATTCAGAGCAAAATTGTCAGTCCTGCAGAAAGAGTACAAATGAACATGATAATTGCAAAACATAAAAGATCAAATAAATAATATTTGATACGTTGGTTCAGCATCTAAAAAAAATGTAGGTTCTTATCATACTTTTAACAAAATCATTAAAGGGTTGGCCGTTTGACAGTCGATACTTTCAAATGCATGTAAAAGCAATGTCTCAAAATTGCAATAAATTAAATATATAAAATTTGATATGCGGTCTTCTGAATATAATTGTAATTCTATGGCAAATTTGGTTTCAGTCGGTCCAAAAAAAGCGTTCAAACTAGCGTTTCCTGGGTTTGCTTAAAAAAAATACATTATATTCAAATATTTAATGAAGAATTTAATTGAAGAAAATGCAGTGATATCTAGAACTCTTTTAAAACATTTTCTCAAAAAATTCTTTAAAATCTATTTGCACTAATTTTTTTGTATTTTCTAAGAAATTAATTTTGAAATTTGACGACATATGATCTAAATTTACATTTAAAATAAAGTATTTGTTATGTTGTGACTTACGGCACTTTACAAGCCCTCTGATGGTTATCTGTCAGCGATTTAAGTCGAGCGAGTATCTCTTGATTTTTTAGTAGCACCAGCTAGGGCCAAGAGTGCGGCTTAGCTACTTCATGCGTCACATTCGCTTGCACGACCTCTTTTTACACGGGGACACACTCACACACAGAAGAAGAAAAACAATCATGCCCAACCAGGACTCGAACCCTAGGCGTCCAGACAACAGGGAAAACGGGCTACCCCTATGCAAGGGCGCCGGCAAAATAAAATATACAATATACAACGGTACAGTTAATCCCAAATGTCTTGTTCCAGACCAATTTGGTGTTTTTTAATTGATACCCACCTCTCAACTCCTCCAGAAAATTTCCGCTCCCAAGACTATATTCTCCAAGTAGAGCGCAGTATTATATAATATTGCAAAAATTACAAAAACAATATTGTATAATATTCTTTATAATATTGGGCAGAGTAAAATATTATATTTTTGTTAGATTGATCAGTATTGGGTTCTGATATTGTACAATAGCGTTTCTTGGTAGTCACCAAACTAATTTCTAACGTTATGAATATTTTTAAAATTAATTCTAATTACTTATTCAAGTGTGAAAAAAAAATTTAGCAATTTAGAAAATTCCAGTATTATATTTTAACTTATAAGGGTAATATTTCTGTTCTTCGCTTAGTTTAAGATTCAAACTCAGAATCTTTCGGTTTGCGAGCAGCATTTTGCCTACCGGACCAACGCGATCTTCAGCCCTTTTTTTATCATATTGTAAATTAAACAAAAAAATTATTTTCAGAAATTAAAATTAAATTATTTTCAAATTGAAAAATAAAATTTCAATATTTAAATATGTAGAATAATGTTTTCAGTAAAATTGGATTTACTAGCAAAGGCATTGAGAGGTTATTTTAGTATAATAATTTTTTGCATGTTCAATTTATAATTAAACTTTGATAAAAAAAATTTTTTTAATATTCTTTTAGTTATTTTTTTATGTTCTTTTATTTACATTATTTACTTTTCCTGCATTTTAACATTAACTTAATTTATTTAAACAAATAAAGGTCGAGATAAGACATTTTATTGAAACTTCGATGTTTTTTAAACAGAACAAAGAATTAAAATCAAGATACAAAACATACATGCATGGTACCTCACCACTTCAGGTAAAACACATAAAAGTGACAAATAAACAGCTATATCATATTGTCAAGCACATAATTTACAATAGTATCATTGCAACATTGATCAACATAGATTTCAGAATTCTGTTTTACAATACTGTTAAATGTCATTAAATGTAGAATTTTTACTACCGTTTTCACAATATGGTACAATTTTATATAATATTTGTCGTTGAATGAAATATTTTTCTGTTCATTTTTTAAAAATAAAATACCAAGTTAAATAAATTATTAAGCTATGATTAAAATTTGTTCAAAACTTTTTTTGAATCAATATTTTAAAACTTTTCAATTCTTTTGAATATTGTGCAATATTATGCAAATAATATTCACCATTTTACGATATTGACGTTATTTTCCAATATTTCCCAAATCTTATACAATATTGTGCTGCTTCTGGAGTTTTGAGCATGATTCTCCCATGATATAAAAATATTAATCTGTATCAGCCATTGGTGCCTGGGGATTTTTTTTAAATAAAAGGAATCATTAAGTCTCCAGCAGCGCTACAATATTGTACAATATGTGGGAAATAATAAGCAATGCGTGAGCAAAGAAATAATGTGAATATGAAAAAATACCAACTGCTTTATAAATAATACTGTGCAATTTGTAGCAACATTGATAAGTAACTGAAATTTGTAAAAGCATTGATATGACGTCATTCGGGCACAAAAATATGAGTTTTTAAATTAAAAAGGCAATTTAAAATTAGATGTAGAAGTGCACGATATTGAGCTAAACACTTATTACCATAAATGACATTTATCTCTAAAGGTCTAGCTGGATTCTGAGGTCTCTCCAAACGCCTGCAATTCTCCACTATCTCCTCGCGTTAGCTGTATCCAACTGTTGACTCACTATTACACGACTGGCTACTTCACACACGACTCGATGCTGCTTCTATAATAAACACTGGATTCGGCACACATCTCAAGTCAGCAAACGCTTGAGCTATACACAATGCTTTCGCTTCGCTAGACTGATACAACTATTCGTCGTTGACTCGCTATGCAACTCTAAGCCTTCCGGTGACTCTTTCCATGACTATCTTCAGCTTAAACTTCCGACCTTTTATAGGTGCCGGAGCCAGCCGTGCAGAGAAGGTTCTGGAACAATCATGCATGTTTCAGTTCCTATTGGCTGCATCGCCAAAATTCTGAAAGATGCCATTATTATCTATTTTGTCGCTAATGTC
The DNA here is from genome assembly GCA_026543865.1 of Argiope aurantia. Taxonomy (NCBI): domain Eukaryota; kingdom Metazoa; phylum Arthropoda; class Arachnida; order Araneae; family Araneidae; genus Argiope; species Argiope aurantia. The sequence continues at coordinate 47,484 of JAPMOR010011424.1, forward strand.
GCCAAATTCGCCGTCAATCCCTGAGAACAGTGATTCGGCATCCGATCAGCATCCAACAGAGCTAATTGTAAAACGGTCTTTCCAGTGATTGAAATTGCCGTGCTGGGAAGCAACATTACAGATTTGTAACAACATATAGTAAATTTATATTAAAAAATAATCTAGGGAAAAGCAGAAATATTTAACTTATTTTGTTATACTCGAATAAATGATTAGAAGTACTTTTGAGAATATGTATAGTATTAAGAATTTGATGAATAATGAGAAAACAATATTATACAATATCGAAACAATGTAATCATTAATGTAACAAAAATCTTACTATAAACAATATAACAAACATAAAAGTAGTATGCAATATTGTTTTTTTTTTAATTTTTAAAATGTCATGCAATATTTTGCATTACATGAGGTTAAAATGAATATTTTCAGACCAAAATTTTACGTTAACTACAGTTACTCGAAAAAATTATTTTTTCGAGCAATTGTATATTTAAAAATTTTCTTTATCTCCTGAATGTAATGAAATATTGCTTATGCGACATTCGGTACTCATAATAATGCCAAAATTATTCCTAGAGAGCGAATCAACAACTGCGGGCATTTCTAGGCAGCGAAGAAATAAATCACTTGAGTCTTGAAGCAAAGGGATTATCCCTAGCCTTTTTCTCTATCATTTTTGTCCAGAAACAGTAGAAAATGGTGTACATGTGCTCACCAAAAGCTGACTCGGTTTTGGCCCAGATTTTCTTGAATACCCAACCCGTGACTGGTCCTCTTCTGTGTCTCTCCAGTTTTGCTAGACTACACACGTTTTTCGATCACACAGTTCTGCTTAACAGCCCTAAAGACTATTTAAAGTCCTAATCGACAGTAGTTAGCGATATTTTAAGCCGCAGGAACCACAGAACATGTTTTCAATATTTAACAGGGTTATTTCTAGCAAAATCTACATTTTGCCACCAAATATGATGTTTAACTTGAAAATTATTGATTTATATCACAGATAAAACAACATAAGGACCAATTTTGAGTTCTTGATATGGATATAATTATTCCCGGAAATTTCTAGTTTTTATCTTGTATTTACACTCAGCACTTTCATACATTCTCATTCCCCACTCACTTTGCTGTGCTTCTATTAAGTTTTAATGAAACTCTGATTTTATTATTATTTTTACAATCATTCGTTACAGCTCTGAGCCGTTCATTCTCTAGACCAATAGAATAGCTAAATTCCTTTTTGCTCCTTGCAAATTCTGAAAGATGTCATCTGATGTACTGTCATGTGCGTTTGTTTATGTTAGTTATGTGTGAGGAGTACTCTCTTAAGAGAGACATAGAAAATACAGTTTTCTCTTTAAGTTAAAGAAATTTATCTTTAATTTAGAAATTTTGCTTATAAACATGAGCTTGCGTTGTGTGTTAGTTATAAATTTATCAAAAGAAGATTTTGGGAAAATTCTACTTCTACGGTATGTTTTATTCATTATGTATTAGCACTTTCTCTTAGTTTGTATTAAATTTAACGTAATCATCATAGTTTTGGAGACATTTTTTAAATGTAAAAACTGAATAAATAATACGATCGTATGTAATTTGGTATTTACATTCCAAGCATTTAATTGATTTATAATTAATCAGCTTTAAGTGATCATACGTAATATATTTTTGAACTGTTTCGTATATATATTTATAAGTAGTTTTAAAAAGAAATCAGCATATAAGTATAATCTTCTATTAAGCAAAATATTTTTTTTTCATGGCAAAACTTAAATTTACAATTCCAGATTTTCGCTACTTTCTCAAAATTGTACAACACTCAGAAATCGAACTAATACTTTTAGATAATAAGAAAAACTTTATTATTTTACTGCAAACGGAGAATAAAATTTTGACTGTCTAATTGTGGGGTTAACATAATAATTTAATTGTTATGTTAGATTACATTCAGTGAAGAACTTTTTTAAGAACCTTTTTCCATTAAACAGCTGTTTTAGTAAAATTAAAAATTTATTGCAAGTAAAAAAAATCTGCCATTAAAATCATGAAGACTACTTTAGAACAATCTATATGATTATGGCGATTATATGTCATTAGCATATTTGCTGAACTATATGCCAATCCACTGATTAAAATGCAAACAATGGACATTCTAATACTCTGCAAAATAATAGGATATATTCTTTAAATCATTTTAATTAAGATATAGTAATATAGTTTCGTCTTCAAGTTGTTATCTTAGATTATTGTTTCTGATTTGGCTGATAGCTTTGTCTTTGTTTTGAAAAATTATGAAATTTTTCTTTCAGAGTCCAGTGTTTCCTTTATAAGAGTAAAGAATAATTCCTTAATAAGAATACTTAATACTTAGTTGAATAAGGTAACTTGCTAGATTTGAAGTTGGTACTATTCCATTAGCTCTAGTTTCATAACCAAGAATTATTGCTAAGATTTGATAGATTGATATATTAGGTTTTACTGTTATATATATATATATATATATATATATACACACACACACATTTTAGATTATACTAGATTAAGATGAAGTTTTAAAGTTCTTAGAATGCATATTACAATGGGGGGAAAATCAATATATATGTGGGCCAAAGTTCATGTTCCTTTAAATGTTCTATATAATTTGAAGCTTTCTATTGTCAGATTTAATTACTTCTTCTTCTAGTAAATAATTTCTTTTGCTTGCTTAAATTTAACTGTTTAAAACTTCTAGGCAATTTCCAACTGTTGAAAAAAGATGTGAGAAAGCATATGGTAGTGATTATGTTCCCCTTCCAGCACCTTCAATGTTTGTTAATAACTTACTTGTTAGATTGGCATTATCTGCAGATTCAAAACAGGTAAACATTATTATTATTATTATATGAATGTTCAAAATTACTGTTGAGATTTCTTTATCTTATAACTTTTAATAAGGATTATAATCATTATATTACATGAAACTATAAAATGTTTTTTTTTTTTCCCTTAATAAAACATACAAGATTTAGTAATTTTCTTTTGGTCAAGTCAAGATGTAACTGAATTTCTTGCCAAATGTTGTCTGCCATTTTTGGTATAATACTTTGGATCACAGCAATAGTTATGAGTTGCAGTTCGTGTAATGGGTACCAGAGGTTTTGAAGCCAATGTCTTTGATGTTAAAGTAAATATAAAGGGTGAATGTGCAATTTTGTTTTTTAATCAATGTGGTCAATAATTTAGGACCATTCTACATATTTTGTAGTCATTTTTCTCTCATATATATTATTAATGTCATAAAAAATTATATTTCTTTGTGGTGAAATCAGATTTTGTATTAATTGAAGAAAATTGTGTATTATTCTTATTTAACATATTTTGTGCCACATCAACCATCTACGTTCTGCCAAATGTTCTGCTGTTTTGATGTGCCCAAATATAACATTAAATATAAAATAGTTAAAATGAAGCTTCTTAAATATTTTCTAAGCTAATATCCTATGTCTTTATTTATTAGGAGAAAAAAATCACTATTGTGAATATGAATAAAATTTAAAAGAAAAAAGAAAAGGGAGCAAAGAATATTTTATTTGCAAATAACTAATAAACTACTTTAAATGAATAAAATTTTCTTTATTGATTTTGCTTACTAATGTATAGGAATCTTGCAAAAATACCATGTGTTCCTGCAGCTTCAAAACACATGTTCATTATCCACTAAAAGTGAGCCTCATAGTTTAAGAAATAATGTTATTGTATAAATGGTACAAATTTTGATAGAGGATAACAAATATTTACATACATTTTTCATGCACAGTGTTAAGTTCATAACATTTCTTATGAAGGACTTGGTACTTTTTATATCATCCCTCAGGTGTACTTGGCAATCTTAGAACTATGACAAAATCATTGCTAAACTGGTGAATTTCTGATTATGCTTGATCATTTTGGTGAGATTTCACCATGATCTTAACAATATATTTCAGCTCCTTAGTAACTGAATCTAGAGGATCATTATAATAAGGAAGTGTCCAACATTAAATACATGGATTGTAGTGAAATATTTGAAAATTTTTCTTTCCATATTTGTAATTATAAATTAAAAATAAAATTTAAAAAGTAGATTTTTGTAAAGAAAATTTAGAAAAATCAAAAATTTATTGATTTTGTTGATATTTTAAACATTTTTTTCAATTTAATTTTTTAATTGAATTTTAATACATGTCTTTTATATTTCATATTACTATACTTCCATATGTTAAAAATTGAGGGTAAATGTAATATTAAATGAAAATGTTAATTATTTTCTTTATTTCTATTTGAATCCCTTAATTGTGGTGTCCATGTATGGTTGTGTGGTGAATAATCATATTTTTCAACTAACCGATCAAAATTAAGTCAACAGAGATATTAAAATTCAATATATAAATTACATGGAATTCATTAACATTTCAAGTGTCTAACTCTGGTTGTTTCAATATGACTACATTATTCTAAATTGAGAAGTTGACATCTAATTAGATTTCAAAGTAAACTGCACAGTTAATGGATTAATGGGCCAAACGGCAGCCATCCCTTTAATATGATTAAATGCTGTCATTTATTTTTGCTTTTATGTTTCTAAGAAATATGTATAATTATTATATGTTATTGAAACATTATTGATGTTAATTAATAATGTTTAAATTATTTATTTATAGAAAAGATATTTTCATCTGTAAATATTGTTTTTTATTCATTAATAACCTGAAATACAAAGTTAAATGACAATTTAGATATTTGCCACTTATCTTAGTATTATATATATAAATCTTGAAAAAGGAAAAAAAATCCTGTTAAAATCTGCCAAAATTGTAATTTTTGGGGGGTGGGGAGTAAATAATGTCGATTACATATGTGTATGTTTCTATAAACTCATTAAATAATATCTTTATAATTCAATAATTTATTCACTTTTCAGAATTATGTTTCTGATTTTTGGAAAATATTGAAAATACCTTAACTTCTTAAATATATTTCATAGCTGAGACTTATTCTCTTGCTTTCTCTAATTCTGGATGATGAGTGTAATTCGTCATTCAAACTTGTAAAATCTATTGTCTTTATTTACTAATCAATGCATCAAAATATTAATCTGTTTCAAATGTTAAAATTTTTCAAATAAATCAGTACCCAAAGGTTTAAGAATTCCTTTATTTGATTTTTTTAAAAATTGCATAAAATGTAAAATTGTTTTCTAAGTAAATTTTAGCCAGAGATTTTTTTTTCATATCTTTATTGATGAAATTATTTATTTTTCAATACTTATTTGAATGCATATTAAGATGATGTTGAATATTTTAACAGTATGTTGAGTGGCGTGATAAGGCAAATGGAATAATGCAGTTACCTGTGATTGGAATAAATACTGAGAAAAAAGAACTATGGCCTGTTGTTTCAATTGCTCAAGTGAGTATTTTTTTTTCAGTTCATTATTTAATACTTAATATTTTGCTAATAGAAATGTTATTACTAAATATAATGATTTCCTTAGTGTTACATGAAATCCATATTTGTGATTTTTAAAAAGCTCTAATATGGATTAGTTATAATATTAAAAAGACAAAAATATTATATATTAGTAAATATTCAATTGGCTAGAATAACTGTGCCTGTTCTTAAAAGTTTCTCAAAGAAATTTTGAAAGTAATAATGAAAGCACTTTTTACAATGCAGGGCATTTGTTTTATCAGCATGTAAAATTTTTTGTATATATTATATATTTTTGCATTTTTATTTTTTCATTAGAAATAGTAAAATGTAATTACACAGCTTTGAACTTTGGTTTTATTGATTAAGCCTTAAATAGATCTTTCAATAGGGGAGTTGGAGCATTAAGCCTATATCTGCATTTCAGAGAATTATTTTAGAAGCTCAAATCTTACAATCACGAAGAACAGTATTTGTCACATAATATTGTGCTAAATGATTTTGTGAGTATCAGAAAATTTATTGAATAGTTAATAGGTTGGTTTCATTGACTGATTTTTTGGCAATTAAAAAGTTGAAATTACTGTCTAAAAAATAATTATCTTTTTTATCAACAAAACTCAAATAATTTTGGAAAGGTTGCCTATTGTTCCATTAGCATATTATAATAGTATTATTGATATAACTATATCTAATCATATTTTGATCTAAAACAAAAAAAATTCCATTATATTTCCATCTGCATAAATTATTATAAAATTATTCCAAGCTATCTAGAAAAATATTCTTTACTATTTCTCTTTTCAATAATATTTTATAAAAATAATCCATATGCTAATTTTTTTTTTCTAAAAAAATATTGTGAATTGAAAAAGTATATTCATCACCTCTAATCCTTGTATATTTCTCATCTTCTTCATTGGTGTGACAGAAAGACCTGATCTTTCTCAAAATTTTATTCCATGCCGTCCTATTCTTGGATAAGATTTCCCAGTTTGTCACCTAATAGTTTTCAATTTTTTTTTTTCAGTCAGTCAATTTGCCTATGTTTTGAAATCCCTCTTTTTTTTAGTACCAAATAGTTTAATCAAAAATATCTTTTTAGTGGCTTGATTGCCATCCAATCTTATTAAGTAATCTGTTCATTTAATCATTATTGATATAAATTTAATAATATCTGACTCTTAATTTAATAACGGTCTCTGATAAATTTAATAACAGTCTGTAGATTTCTACATTGGTTCTTCTTCTCCAATAATTATCGGATTTATATTCCCCTAATATGCTTTTTAAAATCCCTCTTTCAAATATAGAAACAAAATCTCTTTATCTTTCTTAGTCATTGCCCATATTTCAGCAGTATATGTGAGAATGGACCTGATCAAAGTTTTGTAAATGCATAATTTGATCTTTTTGCTGATAAGATTTTAAATATTTTTGTAATCCAAAAACATTTATGTAGTTAGCAGATGTGATGCTGCCCTTACTTGATGTTATTTGCGCATCTTTAACTAAATTTATTTTGAAAATGCATTGTAACAGAGCTTCCTTTATTAATCAGTTTCATCTTGATGGTGCAAATAGACATAGCTAGTGGATGGTGATGGACAAAGCTTTTCACCAGATTTCTTATATAATTCTATAAAGCAGATAAAAACTCAAATTCAGTTGTGTAATAATTAATTCAATATCATAAATAACTTATATTATATTAACTTCTGGTCATATTCCGAGATATAATAATCTCTTGTATTCTTTATTTTTGATACTCTTAAAAGAAATAGACATTGTAATAATTTATACAACTGTATTCTGATGGATAATTTTTAAAAATTAAATTTCACTGACTATTTTATTTCATTTTTTCATCCATGGTATAGAGAGGTTAGATTGAAAGATGGTACGGTAAAATTAGTTTTTATCATGCATTATTTTGTCATTCATTTCCTATCATGTCTAATATTAAATTTATATGCATAATTTGCATATATTATGTGATCACATCCAATATCATCTTAGTTATATCCATGTTATCAGCATGGATTAAAACATGCAGATAATTTTTTTTTTTTTAAATGGCAAGTAAACATCATTTTCAACATTTTGGGTTTATTTCTTTGTATCTTAATGAGTTATGTTTATACATCCCACAAAGATTATAGAATATTAATAAAATCATTATTCTTCATATTATTAAATATTTGTTGAAAAAAGAAACAGTTTAAATTTAATATAAAATAATGTAAATTATTCAAAACTATATATTTCTTTTTAAATGCTAAAACCAGGAGCAAATTATTTTATATTTAAATTAGCATTATTAATTTGAAAAGATAATTTTTTGAATTATAAAATAGTGTAAAGATTTTTTGTGCTATAATACTTTTAGAAGTTATCACAGAAAAGTGACACAGTCTTATTTTCTTTTTAATTGATTAAACCTTTAAAGATATATATTCATTCTGTGGTATGAAATCCCATCAAAATATGTTTATACCAAATTAGGTAGGTCTATGCCAATTAACCTGTTCTGTAGAGGAGATAGAGCTTCTGTTATAGAATAGAACCAAGAGATACTCTTCCATCTTTATTATTATTAAAGATTTAGTAAATTGCTCATATGATCTGTAACACAAAATGCACCACTCTTTAACCCTATGATGCAAGACTTTTTATTTAACTAAACAATGTGGCACAAATTGCATTATGACAATTCTGCAATAAAAGTGAAAGTCCATTTTTACGAATATGTTTTTTACTAAGCATATATAAGCTATATATATATAATTACATATTTATTATTTATTATTATATTATTATATAATATTACATATAATATTGGTAGTATTTTTAATGGCAGAACTATTCATACAGTAGCCATCTTAGTGTCATCTAAGGTTTCAAATTTAAATCTAATTCTAGTCCTGCTCTTGCCATATAACAGTTTTTTTCTATAAATATTTATCAAAATGTATTTAGGAAAAGTTTTTCAAAAACACTCATTGTTGCTCTTTGAAATAGTCATGTGAAGCTTATAAACTGAAATAAAAATGTGTAACCAAATGGCTACATGATGCATTATAAGATTAATACAGATTTGCATTCTTTTATGATACATAAAGTTTATTTTAAATTATATAAATATCCTATTAGTATCAAAAATGGAATGTTCTTTCTAAGTTTCATTAACTAAACATCCTTTCTTATATGTATCTTTGCATTAAATTTTTGAATATGATTATATATTTGTTATTTCTTCCTTTATTCTAGAATTACTTTCTTGTTTGTTGTGTGCCATTTGTTGAAGACAAAAATGTTGACAGAAAAGATCTTTTGAAAATGTAAGATTCAAATTGAATGAGTGTAAATATGAATAATTAATATTGTAAAGAACTAGATTTTTCCTCTAGGATTTTATAGTTTTTTAAAATGTTTAATTTTTATTCTCTCCCTTTAGATTATCTGTATCAGTAGGATTTTCTGTCTTACTTGGAGTCTTGAACTTTTTAGCTACTGCTGATGTAATTATAATTTTTTTGTTGCTTTTTTAATTATATATAAAATTTCTAGTCTTTTATTTAAATATTTCATTCAAAAGTACTGCTGTCATCAACAATATTTTTTTATTGCCTTTTTATTATTTTAGTACTTTTGATTTCTTTTTATAACTAAATTCAATAATTTTGTGACACTAATGAAATAAAAATTCAATATATATTTTTAAAAAGATATTTAAACAGATGTTTAAATCATATCACATAATGTGTATGCTGCATTGTTTGCTTACTGCAGTGTATGCCTTAAATCTCATTATTATTAAATAATCATTTTTTATTTAATTTATCCTTGAAATGTAATGATACTTTTAGAATAAAATGTATGATAATTTTTCAGAATTTATTTGTAGATAACTGATTTCAGTACATCTGTAATTTTTGATATTAAAAATTTCTTTCTTTTTTTCTTTTCTTTTTTGTATTTTTATTGTGAAATATTTATTTATTGTAGAATACAAGTTAAAAAGAAATATTTATTATTTTTAATTTTGTAAAATGTAAATAGAAGAGAAAATTTATTCTTGCAGAATACAAAACTATGAAATGACTTTTCTTAATTAATGTTAGAGTAACATTCTATATCCAATTGAATATCACATTTATAGATTTTATTCCCAAAATACTTTTCCATCATAAATCCCATGCATTAAAGTACTCATAATCTATTAATGACAGCAATAACATTTTTAAATTATTCATATTATTTAAGATTTATAGTTAGTCATTTCCAGATCTTAATTTTACTTCTGTTTTATATCAGTCATATATTTTCAAAGTATCAGCTAGATGACATCTTTAATTCTGAGCCTTAAGGTTATTTTCACTTCTATATCAATTCTCCAATCTGTTTTAAGTGTTTTTGTTTTTTTCAAAGAAAGTGTTTAATTTTTGTAGAAAGTGTTGCTTGAAAATTTTCCCTGTGCCATAAATACATTAATTTTATTTCCTTTGTGATTAATTTAAATTGAAATTATCTCCTTAGATTGTAGGTATTGCTCTGATTAATGGCATTTGCTTATGAAAATGGTACAGCAATTATCTCTACATAATGTTTACAGTTCTTTATTTAAAACAATTTTATTAATAAATTCTGATCTCCCTTTTTCAATTTATTTTTATACTGAAAAATTACACAGCTTGGCATAAAAAGGAAATGAACTTTTTTGGCATGGCATGTTTTATGTTTTAAAATTATTATTTTTTTATAAGTTGTTTCTCTCTAGATACTCTAATTTTCTGTATAGATATTTTTATTATTTGGAATGACTTTCCTAACTTAAAAGCATTGTTATTTTCCATACTTACTTTATTATAAACAGATATTTATGAATAATCTATATATGTCAAAATTTATTGAATACCCTTATTTAAAGGCACCAGAAAGTTTATTTCCGGAACTATTTATGAACTCTTATTACATTTCAACTGTTGTATCACCAAACAGAAATTCTTTAATTGTCACTGAAATATATCATTATGTGAAAGATATTCTGAAAAAAAAATTTAATACATTCCTTTTTTAAACATACACAATTTTCTATGAAACTTTATTTGTACATAATATGATTTATATCTAATTATAACAGTTGTTGTATTTATGAATTAAAATCCTTAAAATGTCTTTAAAAAATGTAAATTACAAGAATTGCTTTTTATTTAAAATTATTTATTTATTGCATATTGGTATCAAAATTTAATAATACATATAATCTTTAAAGATATCAATGATCTTCAAATTACTTTCATTTTGAGTGGAGTTTATACCAGTCTGGATTTTTTTTAATGTTATGTTTTGCAAATTTCAACATCTAAAATTTTAAAATTTCTATAAAAGTTAACAGTTTTTGCTAAACTGCATATCTTTTAAAATTTAATTTAAAAATCAATTAATATCATAAAAACATTCAAGAGTGTTGAAAGAAAAAATGATTCGCCTATTTCAGAGGTTTCTGTCGGAAATTTTCTGTAGACTAACACCTAATGATTAAGTCTTATATATTTCTTTTCAGCTGTATTGAGATATCTTGGAGCATAGTAACTAAAAAAAAAAAATGTGATCAAGAAACAGAAGCTCTATCTAGCTTCATCTCACATATGTTGTAAAGTCTGGCATACATTTTTTTTTTTTTAGTTACTTTTTTTTTTTTGCATTTGTTCTGTTGGTTTTAAGAGAATAAGAACTGCACTTTTTAAAAATCATATTAACTAAAATTTATTATTGATTATTTTTCAGAGACTTACTTGTTTAATAGATTTAGACAATTATTTGACTTTAAGTATGCCATTTGGAACTCCTTCTGATACAGATCTTTCATCTGTTCCTTACATTAACAAATTTCACACACAGAAATTCATCAAAAGGGTAAGAAATAATTATTGCATATTGGTGAATTTACTTATTATTATTTTTAAGAAATTGTTGTTTCATTAAACCTGCAATTTTATAAATTTTAAGGATTTTTTTTTATTTATAGTAATTATTAAGTTTTTTGCTTATTTTCTATTTATGTTTTTTTTTATTAATTAAATTATCCAGACATTTTTTTTATTATCAGATTGTCTTTGCAAAGTACTATGATTAAAAAATATTCAAGCATGAAATATTTTCAAAATTTTATTTAGCCTTGAAAGATATGTAAAAATTTACAGCTTTCTATGTATATGAATCCTTTAGATTTCAACAGCCAATTTTTTGCATTATGGATTGTGGGCATTTGAAATAATAATGTTTATAAAAACACTCTTTTATTATTTATAAAGAATGGTGTTTAAATTATTTCATTATTTCTGTTTTGCCTTGTATGAATTTGTATTATATATTTTTCTATTTCCTACTAAAACAAATATGCAGTTTTTCCAAGTTATATATACTATACACTTCATTTCATGCAGAACTATTTTACCAGTTTTTATTAACTTACAGAGTATGATATTAGAATTTCAAAATTATTTCAAAGTTTAAATGTGGAAAATATTATAGCTGATCAAGTTATGTGTTTATAGCACTTCATGTTATAGGAACTAAAACAAATTATTAAATTATTATTATAAGGCTGTAAAACAAATGAAAAATATTTGTGTAACTTTAAAAAATAATTCATTGTTGTAAAACAAAATATAGTTATTCATTTGCATAGTTAATTTAAAATTTAAGAGTACTAATTAATTTTAAAAAATAGTTTGCAAAATATATTAAAATTAGCAGATAAAAGTAATAATAGGACAACCCATACATTATTGTATGGGTTGTATTATTCGGTACTAAATATAAATAATTATTCAAACAAAATTGATTTTTATTTCAAACTAACTAATTCAGCATTTTTCTGAAATAAAAGACAGCAACGTAACAATATACAAAGTGATTTTATTTAAATATTACCCTACATATATAAAACATTGTGAAAATTATATACAGCAATTACAAAAGCAAATTAATCTGCATTAAAATTATTTATATCAATATTTATATGAAATAGGGTAAAAAAATTAAGGATTAATGAATTCGCTTCTTAAAATGAAATGCAGTATCTTTAAAGTATTTTTTGGAGTATATTAATATTTAAATTTTATAAATATAAAATTTTATGTTTTCTAAATGTAATATTCTCAAAATTATAAATGCGGTTTGATTGTTTTAAATTATTGTTTAATTTTAATCAAGAATAAACTGTTATTTATTCTTTGAATGTGCATAAAAATGGAATTTAATTGTTTGTAAGTAAAATATGACTTGACATTGAATTCAAGAAGAAAAAAAATTTTGTTTGAATCACTGTTTGGAAATGACCTTAAATCTTCAGGCCTTGATATTTCTGTTTTTTTTTTCCTTCCTTTTTTTTAATATTTATGCTAATGTTCATGGTGAATGTAAGCTTGCATGTGTGTGGTAATAAATCATAATATATTTCCATGGTGTTTCCCAACAAAACTAATAAAATTATACATTTTCTTAGTTGTAAAGTTAGTGTGAAATGAGGATTTATAGGATTTCCTTTTTTATTTAAAGACTATGTTGTAACTGTGCATTAAAAAAGGGTTTATGTTTACTTTTTCATATAAGAAATACTATTTCATAAAAGAGAAATTTCATAAAAGTTTACTATTTCATTAAAAAAAAGATATTACAAGTGTTTTCATCACAATTTTGATGAATCTGCATTTTTAGATATTCCTGAATTTGAGAAATCCTTTTTTGGGGATTATGTTTATCTGTGAATATAATAACTCAAAAAATGCATTGAATAGGTAAAGTTTTTTTTATGTCGTATTTACACCAAATAAATAAATAAATCTGTAAAATTTTGGTCAAAATCAAAATCCACTCTCAAGAAGCAGTATGTCCCTGTGCATGCGAATGCAATAAAAAAAGTAAATGTATAAACTTTTATACACAGTTTTATCATAAGTATTTATAACTTATCAAATTTTGAAAAATAGAAATGCATATGAACTGATTATCTGTGTCTGTATATTCACATAATTATGAAGTTGATAATTTAAAAATACAATGATTTAAATTAATACATGATTTTGTTACTAAAGACATAAGTCTGTATCTAAGTTTGGTCTCAATTAGTTGAAAGCAAGACATCTAAAATACATACTCAATTTTATGTTTGGGAGCACAAAAAGTGCCATATTGTGTCAGTATGAGAACATTTCTAACTTGCCTCCAATTCTGAGGGCAGTAAAAATCTGAGTAATCTTTATGTTCAAGACCTTGCCCAGATCCACAATTTTCATGCAAGGTGATAACACTTTTTTAAATAGTTAAGAAGTTTTTGGACACTTTTATAAAGAAATTTTTATTAAATATAAGAAAGTATAGGAGAGTCTCCACTATTGCTTTTAATCTCTGATTTAATTAGCATTCAGATTTTGAGTCCTATGATTGTGTGTATCTATATTAATATTTAAAATTTATATTAGATTACTAATAGTGAAACATTTTGATTTTCTTTAAATTCCGTTCATTGTAAATCATTTATCTTTTGGAATTTTTTTTTAATAAAATAGAAATATGCTGGGAACAATAATTGTTTAAAAATAAATTATGTATCCCCACACCCCTGCAAAAAAAAAATGCATATTTTACTGTTTTCAAAACAATAAATATTTTATGTAAATTAATAAATGAAATATTCTTTTATACATTCATGATATTCTTTTATTGTCTTTGTGCAAAGAAGAGAATCAAGATTGTATTAAAAAGTGTGCTGGTATGCTCATCTGTCTAACAATAATTTTGCAGTTCTTTTAATGGTGTTGAAAGTTTAAAAAAAGTAAATATTGATAAGTTTGTTATTATTGAAATGGATAAAAACTATTTTTCCCTGGGAATTTATAGGTGTTAAATGAGCAGTCTTATGTCAGTTCTCATTTCTTAAAATTCTGTAAATAGAACTAAATAGCACCAAAGCATTTTTAAAAAAGATAATTGATTGGAAGTTTGCATGTTTTTAATTAAGCTACTGTAACAAATAATTATATATTTTTTATTTCATGTGTGTGATTTAATTTAGTAAGTTAAATTACTTCAATAATAATTTCTGTTTATATATTATTGAATAAAAATTAAATCTAAAAAAATTTCAATCAAAATATAAATTTCTATTTATTATATACTGGAATTATTTTGTGTTACTTTGTAAATTTCTAAATAAATATGATTTGATTAAAAAAAAATTCATACTCTTTTAATATGCTTGTATTAATTTTATTTTGACAGCAACCAGCCACGAAACCATTTGATTATAAAGGAAAACAACAAATCAGTTTTAAAATATTAGAGTTTGTCAGATCAGTGCAAGTAAGTTATTAAGAACTAGTGATAATTTTTTTATAAATATACCTGAAGCAATTTTTCATTTGGTCATACAATTTGGAGAAAAAATCTTTTTTTTTCTTCTTTTTTTTTGTGAAGTTTATAACATTAAAACAAAAATTTGTTTTTTTTTTAATACTTTAAAAAAATGAATAGCAGTAAGTTGTGGAAATGATTTTTAATACTCAAATAATTATGGCTAATTTTTTATTCTGTTACTAAAGAAACAAATCTGTGCAAAGAATTTTATCTTTTGGTGAATAATTCTTGAAATGTAGATATTGTATAGTTGAAAAAACAATTGTAAAGTGCTCAGAAAATTAATGAAGTTATTAGATCTTGACATTCATGAAAATAATTTTTTATGCTGCAATAATTTTCTGTTATTTTATAAAACTAGTGCCAAAATTTTACTATGCATTACAAAAGTATCATGCCATTTACAAATTGTCATTATTTTATACTACTTATGTTTTAAGCAATGCCTTGTTTACAAAAAAAATGGATTTTTTTTCCCTTTTATAGAATTGATTACTGTGAACAACCTAATTTTCTCATAACAAATTATCAAATACAATCAAATTAAGAGAAGTTTATAATTTCATAACTAAATTTATTAAATACCTGGTTTGATGAATTCACTTATAAAAATATTAATCTTTATTGTTTTAAACAATGAATTTTTTAAACTCTTTTAAATTTCTTCTGTGAAAATATTCATTTTTGGGAGGTGATTTTTAGGAACAATTGATTTGAATTGTCATTTTCATTTAAAACTACAAATACAATTTTTTTGTAAGTTATCATGAATATAGTTCTCATCACCCATACCAAATAATTAACGCTTGGGTACTGATTATTTAAAAAGATTTTTGCAATTGAAATAGGATTTAATCTAGTGATGCACAGTATACTATATAAAAGGTTAACTAAGTAATAAAGTTTTATTAAATTTATTTTCATAAAGACAAATAAAATTAAGTTTTATTGAAGACTTAAATTCATCATCTGTAACTTAGGCAAAATATTTATATGATAAGTTTTAGACATCAAATGTATCCATGGGCATAATAATAAAAAAAAAATGTTAATACATTTCTTCTGCTGTCTTTAATATGTTTTTTAATGTTAATTTTTTAGTAAAACCAGAATATTTATACGATTATCTAATTTCCATTATTACAAAAATTATTTAATAATAAAGTTATTTGCCATGAAGGATTTAAATTGTATTGAACATTAAAATATTTAAAGTATAAGGGGCAAAAGTAATGCTAATTTTTCTATGCTTGCAAAAATTTATTCATTCCATTTTAATCCTCCATTATTGCTATTAATAAATAGAATTGCTCTCTCACATTTTAAAAGAAATACCATTTGATATTCACTTCAAAGTTATTAAATCCTTGTATGTATTTCTGATCAAAATTTAAATCCAATATAATTTAATAATTTCTAATATAATTCCTGAAAATAATTAAATTTTTGTTCTGTCTTTCAAGATGGCTTAGCTCTGAAAAATAAGGTCACCCCCACCTTAAATTTAAAATAGGCATACTCGAACAAAAAATTCTCATTTAATCCGCAATAGTTAGGTGTTATCTCTTTGCCATGTCAGTTTTCTTTATCATCTCAGTCTTTCTATTCAAAATTCATATCCATTTTTATGAAATCAAAATACTTTCAATGAATAGTACATTCTACCTATAGCATTTTTCTCCTTAAATATGCTATTGATATAATTTGGTTATTGACTTGTATTGCTCATACTTCTTTTTTACATGACCTTTAATTGGAAGCATTGCCATTAAATTGGACACCTAAATGAATATTAACACAGCTTAAAAAATAAATTTTGTGCTTAAAACTTAAGTAAATACTTACTTTTAATAGCAATGCCACAAATTTGTTCCTGAGCTTATTACAGAGCTGGTTTCTTACATTTGTTTTTATTATTCCAGATTCGCATACCGTGAGCATAATTTTAAAAGAACTTTTTTTTTTAGTTGTACAGTCATGATCTAGGGATGTGACACAGTAATATTTACAAAGTTTAAAAAAAATCTTATTGTTATATGTTTTAATGATACTTTATTATGCAATTTTAAGTAAAGGTTTGGTAACAAATTTGATATTTTCTTAGATATTCTTCAATACTTTTTTTTTCAGAGTGATCAATCTGGAAGCATCTGTCACTTAGAGACATTTGGACAAATTTCTGTGAAAGCTGATATAGAAGGCACACTTAACGATGTTACTGTATTACTATTATCTACAGAATCTGGTCAGCCTTTGTCATTAGATTCTGTGGTCATACATCCTTGTGTCAACATTCATGGACCCTCTTCAATTGGTATGTTCCTTCATATTTTTCAACAGTTTGATCCTGTTTTATTCGACTTTAAAAATTACCTTTTATAAAACATTCAAAAATATTATGGCAAAAACGGTTTTTGTTATATGAGCCGTTTATTTTGAAAGTGGGGCAAGTCCATTTTTTTCAAAAATGGAGGTAATGGCAGTTATAGATAAAAATTGTTATACTCTATTTATGAGTAAAAAAATTTATAGTAAAAAAATATTTAGATTCTAGTATTTTGGAGATGGAAGTTTTAGTTCTTAACAGTATTGAAAATCTGTTTATTTTGAAAGAGGTGCAAGTCCATCTTAGATTGAAATTATATTTGACTGAATATATTACGGCAAAATTTAGCTCCGGTTGCTCTATGGTGAAGAAAATGTGGCCGTTTGACATCATGTCTGAAATCTAGGGTGTTTCTATTTATCTATTTTTGATATTGAAAATCGGTGGTTGTACAGTATTTTATAAATAATAAGTATATCTTAATTTTGTGTGTCGATAGTAATGTTTACTTCCATCACCGATTATTCAGTCCAATGACAACAAAATAAATATCATTGATCACAAATTTTTATTGTCAGGACATTCAATTCTACCGAACGATAGTGATTTTGGTGTGGAACTATCCAGAAACCAGTTTCTTGCATATTCCCCAGGGTTACTATAAAGTAATACAAAATTATTGAAATGATAATAAATTTTTAGTACATGAAATTAAACATGGAAATTTATTTTCAACCCAACCTCTGGAAAAAGCGGTTTTAAAAAGAAAGAAAAATACTGAGAGAAACCGTGAATTGATTAACTATATTGGATAGATATAACTATGCTGGATCAGATTTACAAGGGATGCACCATATAAAAGTTCAACAAAACTTTGATAGAACGAGATTTTGAATTTCAAATTATCGATTAATCAACACAACAAGGAAGGTAAAAAATTCCAAGTAATTTCAGAAATATAAAATTATCTTTTATGCAAGAAAAAAAATGAGATTTATTACATCTGAAAACTACAAGGATATGATGGATTTATTGCCTTATATACCTCCCATTCTTCATGAATTTTTTAAATGTTAAATCTTGAATAAAATTCAAATTGATTGTACCTACGTATAAACTGAAATATATAATTTCATTGAAATTCTTAATAAAACTGAATTGTTTGTAGTTATGTTATATTTCCTACAAGAATATTTTTGGTTTTGTTTCCCTTTTTTATCAAATGAATAAATATTTATAAAAATTTGAATAGTATTTTGTTTTTATTCTTAAAAAAAGGCTGATGCAGCTCAAATATTATTTCCCAATTAAATGAATGATCACAATAATTCTTTAATTTTGAAAGTGATGCAAGTTATAATTTAGTTATAATGGAACTCTTATTTTTTTAGTCAGCATTGTAAACATTATTGGATTATAAACCTATATTATCTGGTACCCCAAAATACAAAAAATATATCTATTAATACTTATCGATATTTTGAAATTTATTGAAACACAAACCTTTAAATTTCTCGCAATAACAAAAAATGGACTTGTCCCATTTTCAAAATAAATGGCTCAATTTTGAAAGTGAAGCAAGTCAATTTAGTTATAATGGAACTCTTATTTTTTTAGTCAGCACTGTAAACACTATTAGATTATAAACTTACATTATCTGGTTCCACAAAATACAAAAAATATATCTACTAATACTTACCAATATTTTTAAATTTATTGAAACGTAAACCTTTAAATATCTCGCAATAACAAAAAATGGACTTGCCCCATTTTCAAAATAAATGTCTCATATTCTAATTTATAATTTTAATTATAATTTGATGTTTCTTTTTTAATTTCATGAATTTGATAAAAAGCTTTCCATTGATGTAACATATTATCCTTTTCATTTTTCTAATTGGTTCTTTTTATTTTGTGGGTGTAAAAAACTCTTAATAAAGTTTTTGGTAATATTTCTAAAATTATAAAAACTATAATATGCTGATATTACTGAAATTATCAGAGAAGGGACATAAATTTGGAACAGTCATACCTGGAATCAGCTTTAGGATTGAACTAGAAAAGTTAGGGAAATATAATGAATACATAATAATATTATATTAAAACAGAATCAATACTTTTCCTGTGCTTTTTTCTTTATTTGTTTAATTTGTTTCAATGAAAAATGCTACATTTAGCAAATAACTATTTCTTCTTTGGGTAAGGAAGAAAGATTTCTTATTGAAATTGTGAATATTTAGTCATTGGCTTATCAATATAAACTGTTTTTTTATCACACTTAGATTAATTATTATTTTAAAATATCTTAAACATTTGTTCATAAAAAGTTTGGCTGGTTAGGTTTTGCTGGAAATTTATTGCTATTAAATAAGTCATCAAAGTAAATTTGTCAGTAGTTAAAAAAAATTAGATACAAGATGTTCATGAATCAATTATTAGTCTAAGAGCTGTTACAAGGATTGCTGAATAAATGATTGAAAAGAAATTATTTTGGGGGTTTTTTTCAGCAATATGAAATTTTTTGTGAAATAATTTGCAACATGAAAAGTTTTTATATATTTCATTGTAAACAACTTGTATTAATAGCATAACAAAGCTTTTTCAATAAATCAATTCAACTTTTACTGTTAACAAAATATTTTTAAAAACAGTTCCTCTGTTACCATTTAAAACAATAAAATTCTTCAAACCTAGTTTATGCAAAAATAAATCCTTCTTGCACAACTTTTTAAAAATATTTTTCATCCAATTTTTTAATTTTGTGATTAATTTACAGGCAGTTAGGCTACTATTTTTATCTAGAATAACAATTAAAAATAAGTTGATTAGACTTCTAAATATAACAACTGAAGGGTTTGTTATTATTCCAATTATTCAAATTTGCAGAAAGCCATAAAAAACATTTAAAAATTCTAAATTCCAGATTGTGTGAATACTTTCCTTTCGATCAATCTTCTTAATTGTTCCTACATATTATGACTGTATTTTGACTCAAAAATATATTTTCCAGATGGAGTGGTACATGCTGGAATAATGAAACTACTTCTTTCTTACAACCAAATAGATAGTCTGTCTACCTCTATGAAAAATATTTCACAACAAAAATGCACTCTTCTTTAATATTATTATAATTGAATTAAATTAACAAAATATATATACAACTTGGCTTTTTAAAAAATTATATTCCCATTAATCATCATACTCTGCCTTTGTAATATCAGGCTCGTCTGCTGTGTCGTTGGGTTGTAAGCCGTGGTAGAACTACATATCATTTTATGGGATGCATTTGCGAGCTAATTCCATTACATCTTTATATTTTGGGCTCTTAAATGAGAGTGTAAGATGGCTGGATCTTGTTTAACATTAATGGAGTAATATTTTGGATGTTGAATATTCTTATCCTCTTGTTACAGAGTAGTCCAACACTCTCTCTTTTCATAAGTTATATTTTGTTATAAAATACTTTTGTTAACATTAGAAATGATTTAAGGAGTTTTCAGAAAGATACCTTTTAATAGGTCAACGAAGGTGAAATTCATTCCTTGGGTAACTTTAGTAACAACAAACTTTTCACTTGTCTTCTCTATTATGCCACTATACTAACACAGTAGGAAAACACTCTCTACTTTCCTTGTACATTTTTCAATGTTTCCAAAGGCAGGATCGATGGGAGAAAATGGCAGTAGCTCCAGGGGCTACCTCTATATTGCAACAAACTAATGAGACAAAAGCTCCATCACTTAATAATGTGAGAACTAATGATTGGAGCTGCATCTTTCTGGTACCAAATAAATAAGTTTTTTTTAACTCCATAATAGTACATGTAACTTCAAATTCCCTTGAGTTGGAGCTACATCCCTTTTGCAACAAATCCTTCATTGTCAAATACGTTGTATATTAATTCAAAAATTATTGTTTACTATTTAAAAATAGTGATTGCCATTATTTTCTTTTTGATGCTATTTTCTTTTCCTGACCTTGCTATTCACATAATAATTAAAAGAAAGTCCAAAATATGAATTGCACATATTCTCTTTCTTTCTTCTATAGTATGCAATATTTCAATGGGTAAAAATTAATATTGCTGAATTCAAGATTTCAAGTAAAATATATGGTGAAAGTTTGTATTCTATCTTCTTCAAACTTGCTAAAGTTAAAATTTTATCTATGAAATTAAGGAAAAGCATTGAATTTGTTTAGTTCTGATTTGAGTTGTTGTTCTGTTTTATGAAAAACTGTTATCTTTGAGAGCTTCTAAATTATAGACATGCCTGAAATGACTGAAGTTAAAGTAGATAGGAAAAAAAATTTCATTTGAAATATTTCCAAGCACCATTAAGTATATAAACTATAAGTTCTTGTGTTTTGTACTTTTCTTGAATTTATTTTCTTTTTCATAGGCTCAGGGTCATTGAAACGTTTAAGATTTTCTCCACCTTCATATGAATTTATCATGCTTCAGTATTGTTCTCCATTTCCTAAGGAACCTCCTATTCAAGGAGTTTTTAAAATGTTGGTCAGTATTATTTTAATTAGAGATTCTGATGTATACTTAATTTTCAAGTTCCTTGAAGTTCAAATTAAAAAAAGAAAACAAATTATTGCTGATAATAATATATGTGAAATCTTTTTAATTTAAACATTTTTACATATATTCAAAAGTTTCTAGATATAATACAAAACAGAATCCATAATATTCAAGATAATTAGTTATCCTTGAAAAACTAAAAAAAATATTATATTAAGACTTATTGTAATGTTAGTACTACTTCATACATTAATTTAAAAAATTTTAAAACATATAATATTACAATGCTTAACCATATGTCCTTTTTAGAAGACATATCAAAACATAGTTTGTTGTTAATAAACATAGTTTGTTAATAAAAATTATGCAAAAAATGAAAGAAATTATCAATAGATCAATGAAATAACCTGCTATATTGTTTGGCAATGCAATTATTTGCTTTAAATAATTACAAAAAAAATAGAGTTAGATATTGAAATATTGTCTTTTAAATTGATCAAAAAAGAAAATTGATTAATTTATGTTACAAGCTTAAGTAAATTCCATTTAGGGAGACTACCAGTATCAATGGTTTTTCTGATGCATATTTTCATTAATCATGGTCCCTAGAATCTAAAAACACTAACAATTCAAAAGTTTGCTCAAACTCATTCTGTATATAATCTGTCAAATAAAAAAGGGTGATAAAATAGTTAATACAGATCAAATACTGTAACAACTTTGTCCTATTTCTTACTGTTTGGAAGTTATGGGGAATAAAATAAATATGCTACTAATCCAAAAAATAAATCCTAATGTATAAAGTTTTTGACTCACCCACCTGTAGAATAAGCACATATTTTTAGAGATAAGTGAAAATTCTATAAGATGGTAATTTTTTGATTGGGATATTTGAATTTAAAGCCAAACTACAAATGCCAAAATGCAAAATCTAGTTGTCACCAAAATCTTTAATATTGAATATTGCAAATACTGTTCTAACTAGTATGTCAAATTTACCAAAGACCTTCCATTTAATCATCTATGGAATGATACTTCAATAAACCATATCAGTGTTTTAATTCAGGAGAAATTTAATCTTTCGTTGAAATTGTTCATTAAAA
The DNA here is from genome assembly GCA_026543865.1 of Argiope aurantia. Lineage (NCBI taxonomy): Eukaryota > Metazoa > Arthropoda > Arachnida > Araneae > Araneidae > Argiope > Argiope aurantia. The sequence continues at coordinate 70,315 of JAPMOR010011424.1, forward strand.
AAAAGAAGAAAACTTGCAAGGGGCTATTTTTGCACCTGATTTTAATTTCTAATCCACCTTTTAGTTTGGTTCAAGAAAGAAAATTTTAAATCCAAAATAAAGAAAATAGCATTTTTATTAAGTTATAAATATAGTGGCAACAAACAGACAGACATCTTTATATCCAAAAGAGTTCATATTCACAGATTTGCATTCATTTCATTTATCCACCATCCTTCCATTTGTTATATTTTCAATGAATGTATATTTCAAAGAACTGAAAAAGTATATGTTAAATCCACCCTGTTTCATTGTAAAAAAACATATAGAAAACATAATATTAAGAATGTTATGTCTCCATAATGATAGATGCTAATTTGATACACAGAATGTTTCGGAAAGAATATACAAATTCTGGATAATTAGATTGCTCAGAGATGAAATAGAATTATTAATAAAAAACATTTAGAGTAATTCCATTTCACTGGGACTTGATTGATTGGTTGAAATTGGATGAGAATGGGATTTTTGGCAACAAAGGTCTAATGCCAAAAGACACTGGGACTTCACTATCTTATTTACTTTAACAGCCATCTTTCTTTTTAAGCATTGGTGACTTGGCATCATTAGCAATAGTAAACAATCACTAAAATAGATTTCAATCCAGAAATTCCTCAAAATTTTCATTATGATAATTCATTTATTTTGTTTATTCATGATAAAATTACCTTTGTTTTTTATGCACGAGGCAAAAAGTGGAAACCCAGTAAATAACATATATAATAGTTCTAATATATATTAATTCTTTAACAAGTTAATAATTTTTTCTGTATTTCTTGATCTTTATTAATAGATTCCATATGTTTCAATTTTTTTATTCAATTATCAAGTACTTAAATCTAACCATACTCTTTTTAAATTATAGGAGGTTTCTAAAAATATTTAAAATGATGTATATATTTTAGAATTTTGTTTCATTTATTCATATTTTGCTTGATTAATCTGGTGATTGCTTTTAGGGTGAAAATTCGGTTGAGCTATTGATCCAGTTGAAATTAAATGACAAAGTCAAGAATAGTTTTGACTACTGTGATATAATCCTTGTGTTTTTCAACAGGTATAATATTGCTCTTTGCTATTATAAGTTATTAAAGTTTATCTATATTTTATATCCATTCGGATGGTATTTATTTTTAACATTTAGAAATTTAACCATATCTTTAGTATTGTCAGAAGTTTTGTCATTAATTTTCTTTCTGGTAATTTTATTATTGTATCTTTTTTCATTTTCTCGCTGAATTGGCCTGAAATAGCCTGAAAATTTATTTTTAATAGAACACTTTTGACTGAAATGTAAATTTCTAATTTTTGTACATCTTTAAAAAAAATTAAAACTACAAAAAAAGTTTTAGTTTTGCTTACACAATGTAAGGTCATATCACACAATCATGCATATTTATTATATTTATGATGAAACCTGAATGATAAAGAAGCTCTAGAATCACACTGCAATACATTTTGATTATTATATCGCATAATGCATTATATTATAATATATTTGCATCGCTTCATGTGTTATTATTTGTTAAAGTAAATAAAATTTAATATATACTGAAATGTCAAAAGTTGTGGAATAGCAATATGTGTATTTACACGTCATATTGAATTTTAAAAAAATTGAATTAGTTGAATTGTTGTTAATGTTCTATGTCCAACTTTTATATGGTTTTGCAAATCATAAATAAATATTGTTTTTATCAAGATTTTTTATTAAGTTTAAATGTAAAGTTATTTTTGGAATTAATTTAATGGACACAGAATTTCATAACTTGATACCTTTTAAGATTTAATGTTGCACAGTATCAAATATTGAATGAAAATAACTTATGCATTCATTTTTTTATGTGTGTGTAAGTCAATACAGTGATCATTGGTATGAAAAGCATTTGTTTGTCTATTTTCATGGGTATCCCTATTCAAACACTGAGCAAATTAGCCTTTTCATTAAATAAGAGGCATAGTAGAAATATTCTTTGTGATCTATGCACTGAAATTTGATGAGACATAGCAGTAGAATAACTTAAGTCAAATTTACTTACAACAGATCATTCTATCATTGTATTTCTTGTTATTTTAAGCACTTGAATTGAAACCTTGGTAACTGAAGAAAAAAAAAAGTAATATGGTCTGATGAGTCCCTTCTCTAATTGTACTTGTCTAATGGTTATGTGGGGTATAAACTCCTTGAGGTTATGTATACAAACTGTCAATAAATTATTGCATAAACTGATGGTGATTATATATCTTTGCAAGAAAAGTTTTTCTACTTTTGAGGGGGGGGGGGATTGCATGGTTATTGAGAATTGCTTTGTAATAATTTGTAGTCATTTAATGAGTTCTTCTATAGAAATAATAATAATGTACAACTTGCCTTGACTATTGTTTGGAACTAGTTTGAGAGCATTTTACATCATTCCAGTTCAAGAACTGGCCATATAGATTCCCGAATGTGAATAAATTCCATGAAACATATCCAAGATTTAATCAAAAAAGCCATTTGTGCTCAAATTTGTATTATAGTTGCAGAGTTATGTGTGGCTAAAGAAAGAGATCAAGCATCTTACTTTTCACTTCTGCTCGTAATGTATATAGAATGATAATTGTAATATAGAATTGCTACTTTTTATACACTGAGATGGTAGATTTTGTTGAAATCCATAGATGAAAGCTGTGTGCCCATCCTATTTTCTCCGAGAACTAACAGTTTTTGCATCTTATTCTATTACTTTGCTCTGTAGTTACATATTTGAGAACACATTTTACACATGAAATTCCCACTTCATTCTGCACAATCACATGTGGCCCAGGAAATGTTCTGCATTAAAGTTGGTTTAGAATATATATATATTTGTAGAGGAGTATGTTTCTCTTGATTATATGAATATTTTTGCATTTGTTTGCAAACCAATTTTAAACACAGTTTAGCATTAAGTATGATAGAAAGGTGGCTTACTTAAATAAACATATTCTGTTACAAAGTATGCTTTATTTACTTTCAACTCCTTATTATAATTTTAGCTAATGATTAAAAATAACGCTCAATCAAGCTTCATCTCGACAAAATGTTGCAGATACTTCAGCATTCACATTTCAATTAATAATGATTGAAAATTTGTTACAAATCTTTTCTAAATTGTATTTATTATAAATCTAATATATCACAAATAAAATTGAAATCAAATCTTGAATTAGCTTTATTTTATTTTCCTAATGACTAAAAACCAACCTAATTATAGTATAATTTATTTATTTTTGTTTTATTATACTATTTATGTTCACATTTTTATTTAATTGCTTCACTATGTTTTTTTTTATTAACTTTCTGCTTATTTTTTATTAATTTTTGCTTTTTGTTTCAAAGACAAGTATAAATTCTTATTACTTTTATGAGTTAATGAATTTTTACATCTATAAATTCAAAGTCCAAAAATAAATTTAAAAAAATTCTAAATAATTAAACAAATATATTTATAATAGCCTTAAATAAATAGTCATAATTTATTTTTTAAATTTTAAGTACTGTTTTTTTATTAAAATTAATTATCAAATTAAAAGAATTGTAATTAATTTAAATATTTGTATAATAAAATGTATGTACATAAATCATAAAATATTTAAAATTTTAAATTACAAACAAAAAAAATCATAAAAATTCTTTTAGAGGTACATAAAAATTCTTAAAAATAATTCTAAATAGTTTTGCGAATATTGTAATTCCAAATACAATATTCACAATATTGGGATACATAATAATACAATATTCATAATATTTGGGATGTATCTTTATAAAATTCTGATTTAAATAATCTAACATGGAATAAAATGATGATTAATTTATCAATTAAAAAATCATACTAATAAATTATGATTTGTGTATGTAAACAACACAAATTGAGAGGGGAAGGGATTTGTACATCTATATCTATATCTATACTTATAATAAAGCTCAATGTGTGTGTGTGTGTGTGTTGGCGCTCTACAGGCCAGACCATTCAACCTACAGCTACCAAATTTGGCACGTGTATACCTTGGGGGCCGGGAATGTGCACGTGGGGCTATTTTTTCGAATTTTTAACTAGAATTTTATTTATTTAAAAATTAAGCGAAATTTTAAAGTGTTTCTCCTATAACTTCCGAAAATATTACCGCACAAAAAAGATTTTTACATGAAGTTAAAGATCAAAAATTTATCTTTTAAATGATACTAATGTTTTAATCTTAACATTAAATTTTTATTTTTAATGAATTTTTAAATAAATATTTTAACTATGTTTTTCAATAATTTTTTTCGTAAAAAATAAAAATAAAACTAAGCACGTTTCGCATTCATGGGAAAAAAATTAGCTTTTTTCAAAGTGTTGCCATCCCATTGATTAAAGCTCCAATTAAAAATAAATTAAATTTTTTTGGAAATGAAATCTGTAAAAATATAATTTTCGGCAAGTGTCTGTAGGAAAGGAAACAAATATGAAATATTATTTTTTCTAAAAAAATAAATTCAAGAAAAATTATTTTATGATCTTTTACACTCTCTATACAGGGTGTTTATTTAGTCCCGGACTCATTTTGATGTTTAATGACTCATAAAATAATGAAGATATAAACAAACTTATGGCATTTATTGATGGAATAACTCATATATTTTCCTTTTCAGGTTTGAATATTTTTACTTTTGTAAATATCGTCTGCGCGTGTGATTAATTTCAGATAGTTTCATTTTCCAGTCTAAAAATTTGTACTTTTCTAAATATCGTCTGCTTATTAATTGCATTTTTCTCTCTTTTGTTTTTGGCAGCTATTGAAATGTTATGTTTACTTTTGATGTGTTTGTTCTATGTAGTACTTTTGTATGTGATGTTTTATTCGAGCAGATATTAAGGAGAATGCATACACCACAAGAGAAAGCACAGATTTTATGGTGGTCATACAGTTAATTTCCAATCAACTAAATCACTGACTTTTAAGAGTTGATTTCCAATCACCTTAAACTGACGGATTTATGAAAATTTGAATATCACTATTCAATAAAAAAAGGATAAATTTTGATTTTCCATCGATCGTTTCAAAGAAAATACGCCAATCAGCGCGCAGGTTTCTCAAGTTTAATTGGCCTAAGATTATGAAAATGTTGAGTTTTTCTAAATTTTTAACATTTAAAACTTCATAAATCAGTCTTAGTTGATCGTGGAAAATAGAAACATTCATTCATTTATTTAAAATTTGTTGTGTCTAGAATATTTCTCAGAATATGATACCTTACTGCATTAAATTTAGACTTCTTAATTTTTGAAATATATTTAAAGGCCGGAACAAAAAAATATTATTGATTTCATTTCAATCCTTTTGAAAGCAAAACTAAAAACTGAATTTTATGCTAAATCTCAGAAATTTTTGTTGAATTATTGTTTGAGATATTACATAAGTTATGAAAAATATTTTGTAGTTAACATAAGACTTAAATACCGAGCGATTCTGTTTGCAATACTCACATTCAATAATAATAATCTATATCTATACTTATAATAAAGCTCAATGTGTGTGTGTTTGTGTGTGTGTGTGTGTGTTGGCGCTCTACAGACCAGACCATTCAACCTACGGCTACCAAATTTGGCACGTGTATACCTTGGAGGCCGGGAATGTGCACCTGAGGGTTATTTTTTCGAATTTTTAACTAGAATTTTATTTATTTAAAAATTAATCGAAATTTTGACGTGTTTCTGCTATAACTGCCGAAAATATTACCGCACAAAAAAGATTTTTACATGAAGTTAAAGATAAAAAATTTATCTTTTAAATGATACTACTGTTTTAATCTTAAAATTAAATATCTATTTTTAATGAATTTTTAAATAAATATTTTAACTACATTTTTCAATATTTTTTTCGTCAAAAATAAAAATGAGGATTAAGCACGTTTCGCATTCATGAGAAAAAAATAGCTTTTTTCAAAGTGTTGCCATCACATTGATTAAAACTCTAACTGAAAATAAATTAAATCTTTTTGGAAATTAAATCTGCAAAAATATAATTTTCAGCAAGTGTCTGTAGGAAATGAAACAAATATGAAATATTATTTTTTCTAAAAAATAAATTCAAGAAAAATTATTTTATGATCTTTTACACTCTCTATACAGGGTGTTTATTTAATCCCGGATCCATTTTGATATTTAATGACTCATAAAATAATGAAGATGTAAACAAACTTATGGCATTTATTGATGGAATAACTCATTTATATTCCTTTTCAGGTTGGAATATTTTTACTTTTGTAAATATCGTCTGCGCGTGTTTTTAATTTCAGATAATTTCATTTTCCAGTCTAAATATCTGTACTTTTCTAAATATCGTCTGCTTATTAATTGCATTTTTCTCTTATTTGTTTTTGGCAACTATTGAAATGTTATGTTTACTTTTGATGTGTTTGTTCTAAATAGTAGTTTTGTATGTGATGTTTCATTCGATCGGATATTAAGGAGAATGCATACACCACAAGAGAAAGCACAGATTTTATGGTGGTCATAGAGTTAATTTCCAATCAACTAAATCACTGACTTTTAAGAGTTAATTTCAAATCACTTAAACTGACTGATTTATGAATATCACTATTCAATAAAAAAAGGATAATTTTAGATTTTTCATCGATCATTTCAAAGAAAATACGCCAATAAGCGCGCAGGTTTCTCAAGATTAATTGGCCTAAGATTATGAAAATGGTGAGTTTTTATAAATTTTTAACACTTAAAACTTCATAAATAAGTCTTAGTTGATCGTGGAAAATAGAAACATTCATTCATTTATTTAAAATTTGGTGTGTCCAGAATATTTATCAGAACATGATACCTTACTGCATGAAATTTAGACTTCATAATTTTTGAAATATATTTATAAGCAGGAACAAAATATTATTATTGATTTCATTTCAATCCTTTTGAAAGCAAAACTAAAAACTGAATTTTATACTGAGTCTCGGAAATTTTTGTTGAATTATTGTTTGAGATATTACATAAACTATGAAAAATATTTTGTAGTTAACATAAGACTTAAATACCGAGCAATTCTGTTTGCAATACTCATATTCAATAATAATAATAATTAATAAATAACAATAAAGATGATAAATAAAATAAAACGCTTGGTTTTATTAAAAAATATCTTAATATTAATTGCAATTTCGTCATTTACATTTTTAATTAAAGTTGAAGTTTTACCGGAAATGGCAACAAATTAGCAAAATATATATACTAAATTGATCGAAACGATCTAAACAATATAAGTTTGGTATGACTATCAAAATTTGAAGATTAAAAATGTTTTGTTTGAGAAGCCTTTAAGAGACCAGTTACTTAAAATATTTAATTGAAAATTGTAGCGAGCGGTAATACTGGCGAACCGGCTGGTCGCCAAAGGCGGCTAGTAATTAATAAATAACAATAAAGATGATAAATAAAATAAAACGCTTGGTTTTATTAAAAAATATCTTAATATTAATTGCAATTTCATCATTTACATTTTAAATTAAAGTTGAAGTTTTGCCGGAAATGACAACCAATTAGCAAAATATATATAGTAAATTGAACGAAACGATCTAAACAGTATAAATTTGGTATGACTATCAAAATTTGAAGATTAAAAATGTTTTGTTTGAGAATCCTTTAAGAGACCAGTTATTTAAAATATTTAATTGAAAATTGTAGCGAGTGGTAATACTGGCGATCCGGCTGGTCGCCAAAGGCGGCTAGTTATATATAAAGGAATTAAAAGATCTTTTTTTTTTAATTCAGTTATGTTATTAGACCTTTAAAATTGAATTTGCAACTAAGCAATATACAATATAAATAAATTCCTAGGGGGAAAAAATTGTTCATATTTACCATATAAAGCATAAATTGTCTACTTCCTTTATGAGATTTTAGTTTCCAAAATCTACTAAAATTCAAAATGAAAAAATCACTCATGTTTTGTATTTTGTAATTATCGGCATATAATTTGATATTTAGCATCACATTGTAATTCTCATTTTTCATTAAAATAGTAATTTTTATCAAGGTCCAACATAACAATTTTTGTGGATTTTCTTTTTTTCGTTTCATCTATAAAAGTAGATAGTTATAAAATAAAAATTTTAACATTTTCAAGTTAATACCTGGAAAGCAAACACTTGGGATGATGGAGGCATTTTGATTTCTAACTAGTTTAAAATGGCATTTTTTATTTCATAAAAAATGCACTGAAATATAATTATTTATAATGTATTATATATAAAACATTTTTATCAATATCTTTTACTACCTTTCCCTTATCATATTCCTAAAGAATGTAATCATGTATTTTGTTGCATTGTGCAATATTAAGAGGCAAGTCTCTACTTTTAGAAATCTATTACAACCGTATTATTTTATATATTCAACATTTTCATATTATAGTGTAATTCTTAGATTATAAAACAAATGTTTAGTCCAATATTTGATGCATGAAAACCTGAAATCTGTTCCAACTTATTTCAATTTTATGTGTATCTGGTCTGTATTTATGTGTCTGTGTGATCTGTATTTGTGTAAATTGCTGTTATTTATTCTTACCAACTATTGTTTTTAGAGGACCTGTAAAGAACATGGAGTTTAATGTTAACCATGGTTCTCCTAAGTTATCAGAAGACAAGCATTCTTTAAAATGGACTATAGGTAGCTCTACTTTTTATTTTTATACAAATATATTAGAATAGTTCTTTAGTTTACTCAACATTTTTATAAAAAAATTAAATTTCATTTCTACTTTTGCATTAAAAAGGCTGATTAATTTCTTGGTTTATTATATATATATATTATGTTCCTCAAAATAATTACCATGGTAAAGGATTAAGTATAAGTAAAGTTTATAAGTACTCATTAATTGGTTTCCTTTTAGATGTATTTTTCACCTAAGATTCTATAATTGACATTATTTTTAACATCTTACTCTGATATTACTTCAACTTTTAATGTAAACTGGCATCAATTGTCAAATTCCTGTATCCCTTAATGAGATGGAAAGTTTCCGAAAAACATGATGATGGAATGAATTTGATAATAATAAAATTTGAATTTTTATTTATTAGACAGATTATTTAAAATTATGTAGTGATTGATAAAAATATATTTCAATGATGGAATTAAAAAAGATAGTTATTTTTGTGTTAGAATGCATTTGTAATTGAGAGATGTTGATATCTTTATGTCCATATTTTCATGCACATTGAGTAGTTAAAATCAATGCTTTTCAAAAGAATTTTAGTATATATGTTAAATATATATGTTATTTGGTATAAATGTTAAATCTTTTTCAGCTATCAGAACATAGAGAAATAGACTTTTTTACCTTATTTCTTTATGCTTTATTAATAGGATTTTTTACCTTAAATATATTTATTAGTTAAATATATTTAATATTAGTTAAAATGGCATTTAAACTTTTATAACAATTGATAGCATTATAATGCCATTTACAGTTTGTAATTAATATGAATCGTGATTGTGCCATATGTATATGAACTAATTATTTGGTTTATACTTTTTTTTTCCACTTTTTGAAATTTCTGAACTTTTTATTTTTTATGTTCTGAAATGTTAAGTGTGAATACGTGTTTTCTCATTGCTATTTCCTCCACCATTGTGATTGTTTATACAGATTCAGATGCAATATAGGAAATATTTGTTGACATTGCTCTCCAAAATTCTTCTCCCCTTGTTTTGAACTGAATTATTATTTAACAATTGAAAGAAATGAAAAGTTTATTGACATGTTTTCAAATGCAGGATCAAAATTTCCAAGAGACTTGGAGGCTGTTCTCACAGCTAAGTTGGAATTCCTCGAGAAACCTATAATGCCAAACAGTGATTCCTTTTGTGTTGACAAGAACTGTTATGCACAGGTATCTTTTGATATAAACTTTGAAGCTAGAGATAATGTAATGAATATATTTTCTGGAGAAAATATTGCTGTAATTATTACTTTCTGCAATTGATAATGCTTAAAATATCTATCATTACAGTTATGTTCTTTGTTTGGTTAATTAATGCAATCTTTCTTTTTTAACATAATTGCTTATAAGTTAAACTTAAAGGATTTTTCTTTTTCATGAAATTTTGGTACTCAATTATTGTTTCTTTTACATATATGATTTTTATCATTATTTTTAGATAAATTTCAAACAAAGCAATTCAACACTAAGTGGATGCAGTATAGATCCAAAAAATGTTACAGTATCAGAAGGCAGCAAACCAAAGATATTAATAGGTAATTTGCATATTCGATATCAACTGAACATGTATTAAACATTATTAATAAAGATAAAATTGTATTAATACAAAGTTAATTCAATATCATTTATTTTACATGTCTCTAACCTTTCATTTTGATGCCTCTATTATTTTACTAATGGTTGAAATAAATATGGAGAATCAACTATATAAAATTTAAAGAGATGTTCCCATATTTATCTTGTGATTTAATTCTTTGGCAAATAAATATTATATAAATTAATTAATAATATTATAAATAAAATACTGCTTTGTTAAAAACAAAATCATTTTTTTTAGAGCGAAGTGTCCAGTCTACTGAATATCGTATATGGAATAACTATGGTGATTTACCTTTTCCTGTAAATATTGAAAATAAATTTAACAAAGTATTTTCATAGTTTATTTGTAAAAAAAACAATTTATCAATATTTTTGTAATTATTTGATCTTATTGTTTGTACATAAGAATAAAATAAAACATCCAGTGTATTTGTAGTGTGATTTTTTTATGTTTAATCATTATTAAATATATGCAAACATTATTAGAACTAAAATGAAAATCAGTGTTTAATGAAAAATATATCAATTGAATGCTTTTTAAGACACAGTAATGAGGTGCAAGATATGATTACATTTGAAACTTCTTGAATTCTGACATTGGTATTATAAATACATTCCTAAAAATATTCAGGTTTGTCAGTCATTTCTTGTATAAGTCTTTGTGTCACATGCAGCATTAAGTTGCTATCACTTTGAGATATGTTGTAGCTAGCAAAAACCTGCTTTCCTATTTTCTTGCTTAATCTCGAGGCTAGAGAGCAACTGCTCTCATCTGCTGTGGGTCCTATTAATGAAGATGAAATTGGTGCACTGTTATAAGGTGTTGACATAGCAACAGCAAGACTGTCAAAATTCCCTTGGTCTCCAATCCAAATGAATAAGCTCTCTTTCATCTTCATTACATGAAATGCTACTGGACAGCCAAGTATATTTTCTTCAAATGTGTGAACTTTAATTGTTGAGTCTGAAAAATGGAAGGGGAAAATATATCTTTATCAAAAATATATACATATGTTATTTTTTTCTTTTCCATAATACAAATTTTATTTAATAATTATGGGTACACTAGACTTTCAAAAAGAATAATTTTCATTAGAAAGAAAGATACCTATTGGTGATACCAGTTTCAGATTCATGCTCAAACTTTAAAAGATATAGCACTGTGCCTCTGTGTAATAATACATTTTTTACCATATTGTATTACTAGCCACCTTTGGCGACCGGCCGGTTCACCAGTATTACCGCACGCTACAATTTTCAATTAAATATTTTAAGTAACTGGTCTCTTAATAGATTTTCAAACAAAACATTTTTAATCTTCAAATTTTGATAGTCATACCAAACTTATCCTGTTGTTTAGATTATTTCGTTCAAATTACTATATATATTTTGCTAATTTGTTGTCATTTTCGGTAAAACTTCAACATTAATATAAAGATATTTTTTAATAAAACCAAGCCTTTTATTTTATTTATCATCTTTGATATTTATTTATTATTATTATTATTGAATATGAGTATTGCAAACAGAATTGCTTGGTATTTAAGTCTTATGTGAACTACAAAATATTTTTCATAATTTATGTAATATCTCAAACAATAATCCAACAAAAATTTCTCAGATTCAGCATAAAATTCAGTTTTTGCTTTTGCTTTCAAAAGGATTGAAATGAAAACAATAATAATATTTTGTTCCGGCCTATAAATATATTTCAAAAATTATGAAGTCTAAATTTAATGCAGTAAGGTATCATATTCTGAGATATATTCAGGACACACCAAATTTTAAATAAATGAATGAATGTTTCTATTTTCCATGATCAACTAAGACTTATTTATGAAGTTTTGAATGTTAAAAATTTAGAAAAATTCAACATTTTCATAATTTTAGGCCAATTAATCTTGAGAAACCTGCACGCTGATTGGCGTATTTTCGTTGAAACGATCGATGGAAAATCTAAAATTATCCTTTTTTTATTGAGTAGTGATATTCAAATTTTTATAAATCAGTCAGTTTAAATGATTGATTTAGTTGATTGGAAATTAACTCTTTTTATTTAAAATATTAGTGTTTCAAGAACATTTTGTTAATCATGATTTACACAGCAGAAGCTTTATGTAAAACCAAAAATTCGTTATTTATTAGAGCATTTATTGAATCAAGTTACATAAAATATAATCATTTTCCATTTAGACCATTTTAGCAGATCTATGTCTTACTAAAGGTTTACAAATTGGCTGTGAGGCCCCGATTTCAATGGATATCCTGTTCATATTAAACAAAACTTGCCTTAAAATAAAACTGATTTATTGGATTAATAATATAGAGAGTGTAAAAGATAAAATAATTTTTCTTGAATTTATTTTTTAGAAAAAGTAATATTTCATATTTGTTTCATTTCCTACAAACACGTGCTGAAAATTATATTTTTGCAGATTTCATTTCCAAAAAGATTTTATTTATTTTTAATTGGAGCTTTAATCAATGCGATGGCAACGCTTTGGAAAAGCTAATTTTTTCCCATGAATGCGAAACGTGCTCGTGCAGCTTAAATTTTATTTTTATTTTGTATGAAAAAAATTGTTGAAAAATATAGTTAAAATATTTATTTAAAAATACATTAAAAATAGAAATTTAATTTAAAGGTTAAAACATTGGTATCATTTAAAAGATAAATTTTTGATCTTTAACTTCATGTAAAAATCTTTTTTGTGCGGTAATATTTTCAGAAGTTATAGCAGAAACACGCCAAAATTTTGCTTAATTTTTAAATAAATAAAATTCTAATTAAAATTCGAAAAAATAACCCCCAGGTGCACATTCCCGGCCTCCAAGGTATACACATGCCAAATTTGGTAGTTGTAGGTTGAATGGTCTGGCCTGTAGAGCGTCAACACACATTGAGCTTTATTATAAGTATAGATATTTCTTTCATAATAATATTATTTAGCATTAGATCATAAAAAAGTGCTAAAAACTTCTTTAAAATTTATGCTTTGAATAGAAAGACAAATGAAAAAATAAAATATCTGTAATTTTATTAAGAAAAATAATGTTATGTAAACATTAAATCTTGGATTCTGAAAATTTTAATTGCAGTTAAATTTTATAATTTGCTACATAAATAACATATAGATTTCTGATATTTCATATAAACAAATGTTTTGTATTAAATGTGAATAAAGGATCTTTTTTGTATTCTTCAAATCAAAAATGTTATATGCAAGATGTGCTGAAAGGCCATATACAGAGAAAAGTTAATTTTACAATGCAAAGGACGGCATTACAAAAGTTGTTGGCAAGTTAATGAAGTAAAAAAAAAGAATAAATCAGATAAAATGTTTAAAACAAATTTCATGGAATGCAAATGTACAACATATCTGCAAAATAAAACCACTTCAAGTTATATACCATTTGATGCAAGCACATTACTATTGATACTGCAAGTGTTGATGTACTTATTTGTTGCTATAGACCCTCCACATATTCTTATTCAAACAACAGTGTAAATTACAAATTTTTATTCCATTAAACATGTGATGCACCTTTTATTATTGTATTCTTTTATGTATTGGAGTTAGTTACAAATATAAGAAATAGATTTATTATTATTATTTTTTTCCCCCTGTTTGACCTATACTGAAAATTTGTAAACAACTGCTTGGGACATCTTATAAAGTTATACATATGAAGTAGTTGTAATGATTGGCAATCTTACTGTTTTTAAATATGTAATATCTTTTCACAATTTGATTCAATAATATATATAAAATAAAATTATTTAAATATCAAAAATATTTGTAAGTATTTGTTCTGTGTGTAAGTGGAAAATTATTATGCACAAAGAAAACAATATATAAATACTGTTGAATGTTTTATACTTTCAGATTTAAATTTTATTTAAAGAAAAAGATCAAAAATTAAGAATTCAATTTAATAATAACAAGAAATTTTTTAACCACTGTAAGATACAATCTGAGTTAATTCACATATGATTGTTAAAAATAATTTGGTTCTCAAGCAGTTAAAAGGAAAATGAGAAAAACATTCAAATTAATTTCATAAATGGTCCTACAAATACAATAGTTTGCTGGGAAATCTCTTTCATTGTGAATTCATTCTAAAAAATAACAAAAAAAAATTTTTGTTTCTTGACGCTGAATTCATTTTAACATTCAAAACTAAACAAAAATTTATTTAGCAAAACAAAATGTTATAAATAATTGTACCTGAGAACAGATTTTTTCAATAAATGAGAATTTATTACTATTTTTATTCTGGTATATGAGAAAAATTTGTCTAGTAATTTGTGCAAACCAATTAAATATTTTTTTAATGAGATTAGAAATTTAAATGAATCATTTTTCAAAAACATCTCTCCTCATATTGCTTAATAATGACATGAAACATGAATTCTTTAAATTCATCATTTTGATGTTCAACAATTTTGCCTTAACATATGTCTAACAAAATTACTAAAAACAAATATATTTCAAAATTCAAGTAAATAAAAGCCTTTTTTAATCAATTAATGAAAAACTTAATTAGATAATAAAAATATGCATGAAATATCACTTGGATATTTCTTACAAATCCTCCAACCTTATTACTTTCCCATTTAATTTTTCAATCTAATTTACATAATACCTAAATATATTTAATGTAAATCTCATCCTAAAAATAATATACTAATAAAAAAAGACAACAAAATATAAAATTGGAATTTTCCTTTAAATAAAATGAATTAAATGAAGCATTGGCATAAAAATAGATTTCCTTTAAATGGATTTTTTTCCCCTTGCTATTGGAATAAAATCAAATGGTTCAGTAGAATGTCTTTTGAAAAAAAAAAGGGGGGGGGTCCTCCTCCATTTTTTGAATAATAATTGTCCACAACAGGAACTTAAATGAAACTCTTTGAATTATCACCTAATATATGTTTGAATCAAAGTTTATACATTAAAATAATGCATTATTTTGGCAGTTTTATTGGAACATATTCTAAATCTCAAGAAATTATCAAGATTAAGCTTTAGGAATGCTTTATAACTTTGAAATAATCAAAATAAAATGTTATATTACTTTAATATAAAATTAAATGTTATATTACTTTTTCTAACAATAGATTAATTAAATTTTCTCTAGGGATTCCCACCCTCCTTCTCTATCAGCTCACCACAAGATAAATAAATGACAAATTTACTAATGAAGGGATTTTCTGCCAGCTTTAAAGCATAATGTTCTTGTATTGGTACATTTATATGTTATACTATAGGACTGCTGAGCAAAAATGTCTGTGATATACTTAAAATGTGAAACTGAGAAATAATCCAGTTAATCTTTTCGTAGACATAAGTAAAAATAAAGATACATGTTTAAATAACAATATTTTCTGCATATTTATATCATATATTTTTTTTTAATTTAATCATTAACAGAATTAAATAAATTGGAAATACATTCAATCTGATGATGTTTGCACATTTTTCTCTAACTGTTATATTACAAAAAGGAAGTGAAAAAAGAATCGTGAATCTTTTAATAAAACATTCATGATCACTCCATAATAGATAGACAATGAATACATCTGAAAGAATTTGCATAGTGTAGACTGAAAGATTAGATATCTATCTAATTCCAACATCATTACGTCATAATGTTCCGTTGAATGGAAATTCAATGAATGCAATTAGGTGGAAAAAATAACATTCCTGATGTATGATAGAGGGTGGCAGAAAGCCTTGGATGTGTTCTAGCAATGGGTTTGGAATGATTGGAAATTATTTCAGATCTAATATTCAAAACATCTTTTTTTTTTTCCATCACGAAAAAAAAAAATTAAAAAATTTTGAGGTTATATTAATTTTACATTTTTAAAAATAATCATTAAAACCAATTAATTTTTTAGATAAAAAAATTTAAATAAATTTTTTTAACAGAGTCACTTGCTGGAGCCCTAATCAACATTCCAGTTTGCTGGTAAAATAATGGTACTTCCAAAAATATTAACTTATTTAACTATGATTATATAAAAACATCCTCGTTTAATGTGCTATTTCTTGCTCTCTTCATTGATAATATTAATTTTTTTTGGAATAAAATTTATTAAGTTGAGAATTTATTTGTAAATTTACACATACACACACACATATATATATACAATAATTTTTGCAGATTTTTTTCTTTATTTAACATAAAAAAGATTCCTATTAGTTATTTAGTACTAGACTTCAGGTTTGTTGAAGAAGCGAATTCTGTTGAATTTATTTAGATTTTAACTTTGGAATAATTCCTACTAAGGATACTGTGATAATCTTGGCAATATTTAAAATAGTAATAAAATGAAAAATTAAAATAATAAATATGAAAAAAATCATTTAATCGTACTTCAGAAATGATCTGACAGCATTAAAAAATTAAAATTAATTTTTACCCTTCAAATATGAAACTAGGAAAAGCAGCTATCTAAAGATTAGATAACACTTTCCTTCTCATAAGGAAAAAAATAAATAAAATAACAACTATAAGCACTTATCAATAAAAATGCTTCATTATTACCAATGCACAGAAACAATAAAAAAAAATATTTTAATTCAAAGTTTAAAAAAATACATAAAATTTGTATACCTTTAAATTAATATAGAATAAGAAATTATATTCACAAAAAAGTTTAATAAATAATATTTCACCCAAGTCATATTCATTTTTGCCATGCATTTCCTAATAAACCATTTTTATTAGAATATTCTTTAATATTAAGGTTATATTGAATAATATTTTACTTTTCCTCATTTTGATATAATTTGCTTATAAATATTTTTAATTTAAATATTATCGCCTGTATACCAGAAATTTATAGCCAAAAAATTAATTCACCAAGATGTCATGCTTATTGGCAATTAATTTCCAAAAAAAAAAAGAAAAAAAAAAAGAAAAGTCAAAATATCATGTTTCTTTATTTACTATGTTCACTAATGACCTAAAATTTGTCAATGGCATGCAATTAATATAAAAATAACATTTCATGTTTCTGGAAATTAAGCATTATTTTGTATACATACAAGAGCATTTTTATTGATTTGCTTCCATCTGTTTGTTTTTTAAAGTGTATAAAAATTATCTGGCATTTTGCCCACAAGAATGATAACATTGCTAATTTTGTACTATGTGTGTATGTGTTTTGTACTATGATATGCAAATGATTTTGAGTTTTCTCTATTTGTGGTAAATGGCTGAAATCTAACAAACATCTCAAAATGTACCTTTCAACTGATAGCATTGAAAGAAATAATACAGCACAGTAACAATTAACAAATGAAATGAAATCAATACAATAATTGGTAAAAGTGTAGTTTAGCGTGCCCCTTGCTGCACCAAGGACAATTTAATTTCTCTTCTACTCAAAACATTACTTCCTAATTGCTTTAAAATTTTTCTACTTAGGAATTTTCTCACATATAACATAATATTTTTTCAATCAAGTCGATGTTCATACACATTGACTATCATCAAAATTTAGAAAGATGGGTTATTTGATTAAATTTTTAATGTCAATTATTACTTTTAAAGAAAGAAATAAAACTAAGTTTCATCTCGGTAGCTGAAAAGCAGTCCTTGATAGATTTAGGTAGGATTATTAAATTCCAATTTAAAAGAATTCATTATTCGATAAAATTTTACTTACCCTCCATTCTATTTCAATTTTCGTTTCTGAAAATAACTACTAATAAACAATAAACATACGGCTTTAAACGAGTCCAAATGTAAGAATCCATATCTTCACACACGTACAAAACAATAAGCGAGTGCAAAGAATTTCAAATCAAATACAACTCCAACAATGCTTTAAATTTTTTTTAGGAAAATCACATGCATGAATAGACAAATTTGTAAAATGTTATGAAGTAGCTAATAAGATAAATAAAGTCTCTAACCAACTTTGTAAATTAATTTGCAGAAATTGTCGTTATCACAAAAATATTAATAGAAATCTTTAAATTAACAATATGTTAAAAATTTAATCATATTATAATAAAAAAGAAAAGCAGAATTTTTAATTTTTTTTTCTTTGTTGGAATCGAAACTCTGACTCGCTCCAATAGGAACTGACCGCTACTCTCACATGGATTTGTTTATTTTAGTTTGCGCCTTCGATGAGTCGTTTAAATAGCGTTTTTTTTATACTTAAAAAAATCTGACCTTTTTGCTGAAATTTTTTTAAAAATAAATGCTATGCAGCGATTGGCATATGATGTTATTGTAATCGGGTGTGGTATAATTGGTACTAGCACTGCGAGAGAATTATTAAAAAGAAATCCTGCTCTTAGATTAGCTCTAATTGAAAAAGAAGCATCGATCGGTAAGGGGATTTACAAAGAATCTGTATTATTAAATGGATTTTCAATTAATTAAACATAATCCAACATTAAAAAGGCAGAGAATATTATCAATTCAGTAAATGCGAAGCAATGATTCTATTTGTATGCATACATATTTTATAATTCTTGAAATTTGCATTATCTTTTGTTGTAAGAGGCAACAAACTGTCTTATTGGTAACAATTTTCTGTTTTTTAAAATGGAATTAAGCACATTTTGGAAACAAATATTCCCTCTACAGGAAACTTGTCTTAACAATTAAAAATATTTTTCAATATACTAGTACCTTCTATAATGCATTATCTTTTAGATTGTAATTGAAAATGTAGACAAGCTTTAGCTAATGTTAGCAGTGTGAACTTTTTTAAAAAGCTCTGCATGAAATTATTGCTTATTCTTAAAAATATTTTTATTAGATGATAATGAATTTTTCTGTACGAGGCCTCATGCAAAATATCCATTAAAAGCCTGTTAATCTAGTTTCAGATTATTTTTTTAGTATATTTTGTCTATTTACTGTGTCATTATTGTGAAGAAATATATCATAATGTGAAGAAAATCAGCAGTGTGTGTGATAAATTTTCTATACAAACATATAGTGTTCAATTTATGTGGCACAAATTTAACATTCTAGGACTTGAAATAGAAACAGGCTGTTTTAGAAGAAAAAATGATTTTCTAACATATACTCTTCATTTTTCAAATTTATATTATTGTTTTCATCTTGTATTAATCATTAAATGGTGGTTTCACCTGTGAATGTTTGCCTATATCTATTTGTTCTATATGTGTATAAAGGCCATGCAAATGCAGGTGCCTGTAAATGATACAGTTTATAGTTATATAAAAATGGAATTCCTAAAAGATATATTTAAATTAAATTTTTAAAAATTAAAAAGCGGAGAAATTGGTGCATTTATGAAATTAATTAATGTCACTATAAAGCTCATTTTTTTAAATTTTAAGATGGTGTAAAAATAATGTTTGTGCAATGATTTTTTTTAGAAGCTATGTTGGGAAAAAAAAAAAAAAAACTAAAATCTTTTATTTCTATTTCACACCACCATCTCTTATTGTGCCACAAAAGCTTTCAGGTTTCTTATTTAATCCTCCTATGTGCTAAAGAATATATATACTAAATATTGCTTTAATCTGCCGAGTAAAGTGGAATTGTATAAAGTTCTAACAAACAAATGGAAATTTATTTTTATACATGCAGATTTTATATTTGTACTTCTAAATTTGGTATCCAATCTAATAACTTTATAGTTTGAAATATGAATGAGTCTTGATGACAACCATGAAAATTTCCTTTATCAAATTTGCAATATTCACTTTAAAATTCTAAATTTTATCAAAATGTCATTTTTTTAAAAATTTAAGCTAAACAGTAATCAACCTATAAAAGCTGATCAATTCGTCCTTATTAAAGATAATGTGAAGCCTCTGCAGGAAGATACATTTCAAAACTAACTCACTAAAAAAGAAAGAAATATGTTTGAAATGGCAATTACACTTAAAATATGTCTGCAATCTATTATTTATATTATAATATAAGCTGAAAATTTTAAGACTAAGGTTCTAAAATATTTTCTCTAATATAACTGTACTAAATATATTACAGTTGCAACTTAATTTTCACACTGCTTAATTTCAGAAATTAATCTCATTTATTTGAAATGTTGAAAGAATGAAGTTATGAAGAATATTTCTCTTTCTTGTTCATGTTATTTCTTAATCTTCATGTCTAAGAAACTGAAAAAATATTTATTCATATTACATTTTCCTGTTCTTCAGAAGAAGAAAAAAAAATAATAAGATGTACCATTGTTGCTTTATAATAGAATACTACAATTATATAAAAGGAAAAACCTAGGAAACATTTACAAAAGCATTTTTTAAATGACAAAATCATTTTAAAAGAAATATTTTAGTGGAGTTATTCTTTTTATATTGACAAAGTCTTTATTGAAAATACTTATTATTTCATTTATATAAAATGAATAACAAAGAAATCATTTGAAAAAGTATTGTTTTAAATGGCAAAATCATTTTTTTAAAAATATTGTTAGATGGGGGTTACTCTTTTTACATTGACAAAATCTATGTTATATTATTTTATAATTATTTCTTTTCTTTCTTTTTTCCTTCTTTGTTTTATCAAAGATTTTTTTTTTTTTTTTTTTTTGCTTATTATAAATTAATTTCTTGAATACTTTATTGGAGGATTCCTGACATAGATGGCATGAATAACAAAGAAAACATTTTAAAAAGTATTGTTTTAAATGACAAAATCATTAAAAAAATATTAGTAGATGAGGTTATTCTTTTTTACATTAACAAAATCTATGTTATATTATTTTATCATTATTTCTTTTCATTTCATTTCTTTCTTTTTCCTTCTTCTCTGTTTTATCAAAGAATTGTTTCTTTTGCTTATTATAAATTAATTTCTTGAATACTTTATTGGAGGATTTCTGACATAGATGATATGTTAAGAAATGCTTCTAGATTTTGGAAATTATAGATGATTTCTATTAAATTTAAATTAGAAGTTGCTGATCTTGGTATTTTTGTAATTTCAAACAAGTATTCAATTCAGAGAATATATATATGAAAGAATTTCTAAGAAATAACTCTCATAATTATACGTTATATAGAGAATAATTAGAGAATTGTAACTAATTATATAATATTTATTAAGAATATTAAAGGTAATTTCATTTTAGTTTTAGCAAATATAGATTCATTTTTAATATCCATGAAAGTAGATTATTTTTAATTCCTTGTTGATACTTTATATTAATTTCTTCATAAAATATGATAAGTATAATATAATTTAATAATTTTTCAATAATAATAAATTGAACTCAAATTTTTAATAAAATCTTCTGTTGAAGGACTTTTTATGTTTAATTTCAGACCTTTCAGCTTTTTTATTGAACTTTATAACCATAACCCACAAGTTTTGAATCTTTAGAATTGAAATGGTTTTTTTTTTTTAAATTATTTATTTAATCTTAACTTTGTTTTTGAACTCCTTACTTTAAATCTAAAATAAATTCGTTAATGAGTCTGTTAATAAAACTTATTTTAGATAAACTTATTTTTAGTATAAATGAAAATATTTCACTCATCTTTTTTCAGTAGCATAGATGCACATCTTGAACAGTAAGCAATAACTATGAAAAAATATAATCCAAATAGATATGAAGACCTGAGCATTTCTTAAAATATATATATTTTTTTTAAAAATCGATCACATGAATAAAGTAAAAACACAGTTTGAGAAAAGAAATGTGAATTAATTATAATAAAAATTAGATTTCTAATTTTTTTTTTAAAGTTATTTTGGAATTTGAGAATAGATAGCAGGTAAAAATCTGTGATTAATTTATTTGGTCAAACATTATTATTTAGCAGAATTTCTTTCAGACTATGCTTCAGATACAGATCTTTATTGTGATGTAATAACTTTCATGTAATTTCAAAATGGCATGCCAATTTAAATAAATAGTATTTCTCTTCCTTATCTTTTTATATCACACCTAAGGAAGCTGGGTCAGTGCTAGTTGAGGGGGGGGGGGGGAGCTATGTTATGCTAGGAGATACTAATCATAAAAGTATCTGATGTATAAAAAGAATAGGTATTTATTTTGATATACTTATTTTTATCAACATAAGTAAAATTATATTAATAATCTTCTATATAAAACATGAATGTTTTCTTTTCTTAGATAAAAAAAAATGTATTAAGTTATTTCATGTGAAAGTCACAGTAATAGCTCTTAAATAAAAAAATATTTTTTTTACAGGTATTCAGTGTCTTCAATCTTATTTATCACTGATTTGATGTAAATTTGTCATCAATTAAGATTTGTCAACAATAAGAGAAAAAAAAGTATGACTATTATCACTGCAGTTTATATGAATAAATATTTTTTTAAATTAATGTTTCCATGTGGTACCAAGACTTTGTATTGAAAATTCCAAAGTTATGATTGTTCCAAACAATTATTATAAACTGGAAAAACCTGTTAATCGTATTCACTTGTCCTATGCTCTTTTATATCCTTCGCCTTTGGCGACCAGCTCTTTTGTGGGGTCATTGGTTATATTTAATTTCAGTTAAATCTTTTAAAATAACTTCATATCTATGATTTCTTCTAATTGAGGCATATTATGGTGCCATTTCGAAGGGAAATTGACATTATCTAATTAGCCATGAATGGATATTATTCATCATTAAGCATCATCTTTTATTGAATTAAGAATACATTTTATGTGTAACTAGATAAATAATCTCTTGGTATGAAAAGTAAATATATAAAATCGTCAGTAAGTTATGATTTTTCAGTTTTTTTTTTTTTTCAAAATAAATTTAATATATAAAAAAATGATATTTTTTTCTTTTCACTGGGAAATCTAAGTTCGGAACCCCAGTATACTGTCCCAGGAGTAGTTATGTCCCATTTCATACTATATGTCCCAAATTCATTCATTTCTGTCTATGTATTTTTTATGTCTCGAATATTAAAGATATTTTGAATAATTTTATTTTCAGTACATTCATTATATAAATTGATCCATTTTCAGTTCTGGCAACGCCATCTATCAGCGACTTTTGTTACTAATATTTATTTATTTGGAAGATGTGGGTAGAATTCATCACCTTTTGCCTTCCACTATTGGATTCATTCCATTCATTAGTTTCAGCTACAGATGTCTCCAAATAGGAAAAGTTATTTTTTGCCCACTTTATATATAAAGACAATTAATTACCCACAATTTGAATGTCAAGGTCAAGATAAACATAATTATTACTAATGCGCATGCATGCATGTAAACGAAGAGTCTCAACGTAAAACGTTTTGGCTCAACAAAAAAAAAAAAAGAAGCCCGTAACAGAATTAGAAGCCCGTTTCAGAGCACAATTTCCAATATTCTTGATACTGCGTAATTATTAATAGCGAATCACAGCAAATTTGCCATTAACTTGTTATTTATCATTTTATATCGACATACCAATAACAGCGAGATTTTAAATCCTTGGGAGAAAAGTTTTCATTATTTTCTTCCAGTTTCTCCATAAAGGCAGAGTCAGCGCTTATTTATGTGAAAGAAAGATAATCGAAATTTTAGTCTAAAGGCAAAATTCAATGACATCAGAATGCCTGAATTTAACAAAAATTTCCGCCTGATATGAAAACAATAGAAAATTGTCATATGAAATTATTTCCGCGTTTAGATGTACTTACAGTTGTGAACGATTATTTGCACTTATGAAAGGAAACAAATCTCCTATCAAATCTAGAATTAATGATATATAGCTTGGATCAGTTTTAAAATGAATCATTGCAGACAAGATATCAGCTGAAATAAAGAATACGGTAGTAAAAATGAGATATCGTCATGAGGAAAACATTAACTTTATTATTGTTCTGGGTATTTATTTATTATTATTATTGAGAATTTTCAAAATAAACTTAAATTTCTGTGAACATTGATTTTTATGTAAATTAAGACGTGATTTATTTGACAAATACTAGTAGTAATTGAGGTAGCTAGAACTCTCAATATACGATGGCTGTCTAAAAGGTATCCGACCTTTGGTCAGGAAAAATATGTTACTTACATCACGAAATTGGGACCCTAATCCTCTTCAAAGTAGGCCCTTTGCGCCTTCATATACTTAAACCACCGATCCTACCACTGCCGAAAGGCTTTGGAATGATGTTCGTTGTCGCGTTCTGCATTGTCTCTTCTCTACTCAGAATCGGATTCTCTCAATGGCATTTTCAATTTCGGAAACAAACAGAAGTCGCAAGGAGCCATAACTGGAGAGTAGGGAGGTTGGAAAACTACTGGAATTCCGTGTTTCGCCTAGAAAGTTTGGATCAGTCATCTTGAAAGAAATAAAATATCCGACGAAACATATAACAGCACCTTACTCAACTGCCAGCAGGCAGCGACTGACACACTTGAATACGGAGAAAAAAATCAGACTTACGCATTAAGTTGTAATCTTCCACCGTGCGCTGTGGCATCGCTCTAGCGTCATTACCGTTCGCAGGAAAATTCAAGGTCGGATACTTTATAGACAGCCCTCGTAATACCATTCAATTGTTTTTACCACTTCATCTTTTGTTTCATTTCATCATATTATCCTAGAAAAAATATTAAAAACTAATTCTTATTTTTTATCCATTCAAAATATACATCTTATGTCAATAATAATCAATTTAATTCGTTTCAGGATTTCATCAAAGTGGTCATAATAGTGGCGTCATCCATTCTGGCATTTATTACACTCCTGGAAGTCTCAAAGCGAAACTATGCGTAGAAGGGCTCGAACTTGCTTATAAATATTGCGATGCAAAAAATATATCATACAAAAAATGTGGAAAGGTTAGCATGATTTATTTATTTGTTGCAAATTCTTATTTATACAAATTAATTATTTTTCTTACGGAAGATTTTTAAATGTTTGATGATTATAAATAGCAAAGTGATATGAAGCTGCTGCTATCTTGCTATCTACTATTCTTAGAAAATCAATCATTCAAAGCTGTACTTTGAAAAATTCCCTTCACCTTCTTACATCAGACTGCGTAGAAAGTGCATTTTCGGCTATATAATATGATTTTGCAGAATATGTTATAAATTAAACTGATGTCACAGTCCTGGTTTCGCCTGCATTTATTTGTTATATATATATATATATATATATATATATATATATATATATATATATATATATATTCTTCCTTTTTTAATCTTTTTTTAATATTTTTATTTGGTTTATTTGTT
>JAPMOR010011424.1:95977-111950 GCA_026543865.1 Argiope aurantia
GTATGTTTTTTGCCATAACTTCACGAGAAATCATCTGAGAGACATGACATTCAGAAATGAGATACAGCATTTCATTCTGAAAGAATGACGAAAACATAGTTGCGCAGAAATGAATACAATGCATACAGTATGGAATCAAACAAAAAAAGGCTTTATTGAACTCATAGTATCGTTACACATGATTGTCTGTCCAAGAGGAAGAACAGCAAGCAGATGTTCCTTAGTATGGGATATGCCCTCCCCTTACTGCAATGGTAGCTTCGCACCGTCTCCCCATACTCAGCACCAGATTGTCCAACAGTTCTTGAGGTAAGAGTGCTCATTCCTTAATCAGCATCTGTTTAAGTTGTTGGGTGTTCCCAGGAGGATGTAATCTCCCCAAAGCATCCCACACATGTTCTATCGGATTTAAATCAGGGGAGCACGCCGGCCAATCCCTTCGAGTGATATCTTCACTTTCCAGGAGCTCCTCAACAGCATGAGTCCTGTGTGGCCGTGCATTGTCATCCATAAAAATGAAGTCTGATCCAATGGCACCTCGGAACAGACGCACATGGGGAAGGATCACCTCCTGACAATAGCGATCTCCAGTTACAGAACCTCTGTCGAAAACGTGGAGCTCAGTCCGCCCGTTCATCATAATGCCTCCCCAGACGACAACTCCAGGACCACCGAAACGGTCTCTTTCCGTGATATTACTGGGATGAAACCGTACCCCGACCTCTTTCCAAATCAACTGGCGTTGGGAATCGCTTGTGGCACTAAAACGACTCTCATCTGTAAAGAGGACACGACTCCATTGATGAGATGTCCAGTTTTTGTGCTCCCTGCACCACTCTAAACGGTGCCGCCGGTGGGAAACTGTCAAAGGGATGCAGCGTTCAGTACGGCGGGCGAATAGGCCACCTTTGTGAAGGCGTCTGGACACAGTAAAAAGCGACACTTGTCGCCCCGTTGCTGCACACAGTTGCTGAGCAATGGCGCTTGCTGGCTGGTTTCGGGTTCTTTTCGCCTGCAGGACGATATATCGGTCATCCACTGCAGTTGTTTTCCTGGGGCGGCCACCACCAACCTTTCTCACAGCTGTACCTGTGGTTTGGAAGGCTTTCTGAGCGCGAAACGACACTTTTGTTGATTCCGAACTGTTCAGCTACACTGGTCACACTACGCCCCTCCTCCAGCTTTCCGATCATTCTTCCACGTGTGAAATCGTCCAGGTGATTTCTGCTAGCCATATTTCCCGAATTAACTCACGTGCACTTGCAGCGAATGTCTTTAATTGCGTCTCCGTCCTTCCTTTTATTGTAGTGTTGAGCTCGCGCGCCTTCCGCACGTGTTTTGCGTACGCTCACGTCGCCTGTGACGTTTTGTTCCTGATATTTGCATACGCATGACCTTTCTCTTGAATTACGTGTTCATTGTACTGATCGCAAGAATTCCTTTTCTGCAATTTCATGGCTATCTGCTTAAAATTTGCATTGTTGCTTAAGTTTTGCACACCAGTGTATATATATATTGTGTACGAAAAGGCAAAATATGTATAATTTCATGAAGGATTGTGTTCGAATTCTTATACTATGCCATGTGGAAGTTTGACGAGGAGGTGACAGCTCCGGTGTCATTCTTGTCATCTGACCGCAGTTCAAAATTACGAGATCTTTCCCAAATTAGCCCTAGATTTGTTTTAAAACTGGAGGTTAATAGAATTAAAATTAAATACTGAGATCTTAAAGACCTCAGTTCTAAATAATAATAAATAATTAATTATTTTGCAGCTTTTTGTATAAACGATAGTCGCCGCGTTTGGCGCATATATGTGATAATTACTGAATTATATGGTGTCGTTATAGCCTTGCATATAAACAGCAATTTACTTGCACTTAAACAGCAAAAGTATGTCGACCAATTTACGAGCATTGCATATAAATAGCACTAAAAATAATCAAATATTAATCTCATATTCTTACTAAACCTACAAATGCGCTTCATTGATGAATATAATTGAATTGAAAGAACATTACAAAACAAATGCGTATGTCATCTATTTATTTGCCCAACATAAACAAAATGGTTTATTAAGATATAAATAAGATTAAAAAAAAACTTTTATAAATTTTTTAAATTAACATTTATGAACTGTATGTTTTTTTTTAGTATAGATAATTTTTTCTTGTCTTTCCTTTTCTCACATTTCCTTTCCAAAATCCTGAATACGATTGATTCTTTTTATTAATATTCTATATAACAAAAATATTACTTTTCACAGAGAAACAAAACAAAAAAAAAACCGAACTAATAATGTGAAGAATAATTAAAATAAGAATAATAACGGAAATATATTTTTCTCATTATCTACAAAAATTTATCCTTTAGAATGTCAAAGTGATGTGCATCGTTTTGACATTAATTTTGACTAATTCATATCCGTATAAAAATAGACTTTAACAATCCAGTGAGTGGGGGGCAGAGAAAGTGTCAGGTATTTGATTGCAATCCAACAATAAAAGCAAAATTATTTGCATTTAACTAAAGATTATCATTTCAAGGAATTAAGAAACGTTTAAATATAATAAAATTTCAACAGTACTAACTCATGTTAACTAGTTTGCCAATTATCCGTATCACTTAAAGAAAGAGAGTTTAGTTTAGTTTAGTTATATTAACGTCCCGTTTGAAGCAACACTAGGGCTATTTTGGGACGGACCTCGTAATTTTGAACCACGGTCAGATGACGAGGACGACACCTGAGCTGGCACCCCCCCCCCCTCTCCACACCAGCGGGAGGACGTGGTGTGGTGTGGAGAGGAGAGAATGAGCGAAAAAAGAACAAAGGAAATTTTCTTCCTAAAATATTATTTCATGCTCCTTTATAAAAGTGTTATCTCCCCCAGAGCCGGCCATCTGGAGGGGGTGGATTCGGTGGATGCTATGCACCGGTGCCCCGCGATTGAGGGGCCTCCAACATGATCAAGAACTAAAATTATGTTCTGAACGGTAGTAGCTGAATGGAAAGAAGGGAGGAAGAAATTTAACTGGAACAATCGACGGGTTTTGAAATATACGAAGTTTACAGATATATTATAGTTTAGTGCAAGTGTGCAACATATTATAAATATAAAGTACGGTCATTATAAATTTTATAATTCATACTATAAAATATTTAATATTGTTAGATATAATCATGTCCATGCCAAGGAAGTATTCTTCTAGGTGTAGAGACTTGACTTCAAAAAAAGAAAAAAGAAGAAAAGCTAAATTTCAAAAAGTCATGAGTATGTCTCTTTTCTTATCTGCTTAGTAATTCTGGCAACGAAAATACTTCCACTTCAGAAGTTACAATTCAAGCTTCAACTGGCGAAGAATGTTCCTCACAAACGACACAATTTTGCAATGAAAGAGTAGAAACTGTGAAACCTTTTTAAGAACCATATGTTTATACAAATATGATTGAATCAGTAAGTAACGACGAAAATGATATTTATTAACAAATGTGATCAAGTCCATATAAGTGATTCAGGTTTATGACCAAGCGTTATAACTGTTAAGTTTAAAATGTTTTCTGTTAAAAACAGACCTGTGCGACACAAAGGAGATTTTGCTGAAGGTAGATTATTTTCAACTACTTGCTACTTTTTTTTAAAAAAGTGCCAAATTGTAAAATGCTGCTTCGCAGCTGGTTGATTTATTCAAAAACGCAAGACTCGGTATTTTGTTTTTGCTGTACATTATTTTCCAGAGGAAATGAAATTTCTCTGTTTTATTGGTTCCACGATTTATAGGTGTCTATAATAACTGGAGATAGCTATCAATTGTAATTAAAGATCATGAGCGTTCAATTTGTCACTTAATTCATTTATTGCTTGGAAATAATTACTGAGACGACTAATTTACGTTCGACTATTGGTAAAAACAAAACAAATTAATATAGATAAGGAAACGGAACGACTTAAATTGTTATCTCAAAGAATTGTAGATGTGATTCTCAAGAATCAAAGTGATCTCAAAGAATTGTAGATGTGATTTAGCATGTAATAATCTTCCTCTTCCAGGAAACCATGAAATAATAGAAACATCTAATAATATAAATTTTTTATTCGAATTATTAAGTGAAATACGACTCTGTACTTATGGATCATATTCAAAAACATAAAATAAATCCAAAAATACAATTGTGCATGATTTAGTTCATACCTTAAAAAACAAATTATTCCTATGTTAGGAAATGAAGATCTTAACAAAATTAAAGACGATACAAAAGTAGCCACATATTACAGTATCCAGATGGATTCTACAGTTGATTTTTCCCATAAAAAACAAACTTCCGGTTTTATTAGGTATGTAAATTTTGAAGAGAAAAGATTAAGTATAAATGAGACATTTTAGTGTGTATTGAAGTTACTGGTGGGACTGGAGAAGGACTAGAAAAAGCTCTATTAGAAATATTAAGTGAGCTTTATTTAGATATTATGGATTGTAATGGACAGGTATACAACAGTAGCAACATGAAAAGGAAATATAAAGGTGTACAATCTAGAATAATTGCTCTAAACCCTCATGTAATTTATGTGCCTTGCCTATGACACTCTTTTCATTTGTTAATTTGTAATGCCACTTCCAGCAGTAATTTTTTTTTGAAATTGCCACTTTTATATTGCTTATTTTCTGCATCTACAAAAAGATGGGAAATTCTACAAAGGATTTAAATATTACTCTTAAACCATTATGCGACACTCGTAGCGAAGCCGAAATAGATTCGGTTAAAGCAGTGTATATACATTTTGAATAAACTTGTAATGGAGTTATTGATGCAAATGACAATAATACAGCGGTATCCAAAGCTAAAAGTTTAAAGGATTCAATACAATAAATGACATTTATTTTATCTTATAGTATGGTTTGCAATATTTTCCAAAATAGCACTATCAATAAACTATTTCAAATAAAGACAATTGTTCTCGACTGGGCTTTTAATTTAGCCAATAAAATTAAAATCCGAGATTTAAGAACAAAATTTAACTCATTTTTAGACGAAGCAAAAACGATAGTACGTAATTTCAATCTTTCAGAACATTTTTCTGGAAAACGAATCTGTTCTGTTTTCTGGAACGAACTGTTATTGAACAGATGAAAGAGATTTTAAAGTATTTCAAATATCACTGATTAAACACGCTAGAAAAACATGAATTAGAAAAATGTCCCCAAAACTTTGTAATTACGTGATAACAATGTAGATGAAAACCTAATCCAAATAATTGTTTTACTACGGGATTTGATTTTGAATGAAAGAGATTTAAATAACGCTCAACGCGTATTACAATATAGACTAATTAATAATTATAATGATTTATTTCTAAATGTATTAACTGTGTTAAAACTTTTTTTTGCATTGCCATTTGCTATAATAAATGATGAGTGCATTTTCAACAAATTAATAAAGAATTGTTTACAATCAAGCATATGTGCATAACGCTTATATGCACTTGCCACACTAAGCATCGAAAAAAAAATTGTAATTTTCCGGAAATCATAGCAAAAACAAAATCACAAATTAAATAAACATGCAGTAGTAATATGTGTTCGTATTTGTAGGATTTTTATTATTATTATTATTATTATTTCCAAAAAAATTTAGGGCTCCAAATGATTTTTTGCACCTGGGCCCCTTCGTAGAGAAGGCCGGCTCTATTTCAGAACTGCATCTAGAGAAGGAACAAATAGTTTCTGAACAATCATTTCTCTTACCACCCTGGAAATCTAATGGTAGCTAATACTTGAATTCCTTTCAACATTTTGATAGAAAAAAATACTGCAGATATCATTTATTGGCAAATCTTTGCTGACCATCGTCAAAAATATCGTCAGTTTAAACAGATGGCTCTAGAGGTTTCGATCATACTTCTTTCGCTTGTATTATTTCAAATTCTACAATAGCTAATAGAATTTATTCATCTTATTCCATTTTTTACAGCAGAAGTAACTGCTATTTTAAAAGCTTTATCGTTTATTTCAGGTTGTTCTGCAGATATCTACTAAGTACTCAATTATTCACTGAGTACTCCGGAATTCCTATCATCTTTACAAGCTCGCAACTATCTTTTGCTTTTCAACATTTTAAACTTATATGACAAACTTATCTAAAAGGGCTCTCAAATTATTTTATGTTGGGTCCTCGTACATGTGGGAATTCCGAGAAATGAAAAGGCTGATGTGGCAGCTACATTGGCTATTAATTCCTTGACAACACAGATTCCTCTTTCTGATTATAAGAAATATATATACTATGTCACATTTTGCATTCGAAATGGCAAATTGAATGGGATGCACAGATTAGCAATACGCTCCATACAATTAAGCCTACAATAGATTTCTGGCCTACTTTACACAGCAGAAAACTGGACACAATTTTAACTTGGTTGAGGATTGGACACACTCGATTCATCCACCGACATCTGTTGATGGTGGTCAAGTCCTGTGTCTCTTTTACACATTCTTGTAGAATGTCCACGGTTTTCTTTACGGCGTCTTATATATTTTCAGAAATATCACCCTTATTTGGGAGAATTGTTTTCCAAAACTTCACATGTTAACCTTTCTAGTTTTCTAAAAAATATTGGTTTTTCTTCATTTATAAACATTAGCTGCGCTTTTTAGTACAGTACCATTTCTTGCATCATTGTTATGGCTCACATTTTTGCGCTTTTAGACATTTGGATTTTGTAGAGATTCCATGTTTTGGATTTATTATAAATTGATACAAATATTTTAATTTCATGAATGGGGCACAGCTTAGGCAAAGATGGCTTTTGTACCTTAAAAAAACCAATCGAAGATACTAGCAGGGAAGAAAAAGGCTAATTCTCATAGATGTTCTAGTTCTAGTTACTGCTTAACGCTGATTGTACCATACCAGACAACAGGTAATCCCCGACCTAAACCATTCCCATTTGTACTACTGTTAATTCAGTTCCCTACCCTTCAGGAAGGATCATGGAAACATATTGACCATAAGGCCTTTAATCTATTTTGTCATAACCGGCTATAAATATATGACAAATTATGTTATGAATTTGTAAATTTTTGTCACTATAATTTTTTAAATTCAAGTCATTATAAGATTCCTCCATCAGATTTATGATTGTCAATGCTACTGATTTTCTGTATGTGTGAGTTCTACAACAATTCTTTGTCAAATACATATTTTAATTTTTTTTGTGTGACAAAAAATATATAATTCTTACGTATATCTAAAAAACATTACAGTTGTTACTACCATAAATACACATTCTGCATGTTCTGAATTTGATGTTTGTCAAAAATTAGGTGTGCAGTTTTGTTAGACTAAATAATAAGGTCATTATTTATTTGTTTTCACTCTTAAGTAGCCTCTTAGCCGATGCAATTCTAGAGAACTGCACCGTTGCCCAGGGAACACCACGTGGAGGTGGGCTACTTTCGTTCCCCGCCCACCCACCCTCCATCGCTGCATCCGAAGACAGTTCTGATCTGAAAACTGCATCGGGCAGCTGACAACAGTTTTGATGTTAAACTGTGTCCTTCTGCGACCGGTATCTCACTGGAATATCCAAGGCTAAGCAGAACTGGTAGATCGCAAAGGATTCTACAACTGGCACTCCGATAGGAGCCATCCGTGCAGGCAAACCCAGAGCAGAACACAGCTTGTAGACCGTATAGGATTCTACAACAGGGATATCTAACTTCTGGGTTGCAGATGGAGCCAGTTTCGCTGGAAGTTCTAAAGCCTGGCAAATCCTAAATACCGTGTAGGAGCGAACCACTGGGACGGATTCTGCTCTAGTCGCAGGTGGATCAGATGGTGTATCAACATCTTGATCCAAATCGGGATCGAAAAACAGATCTCCGATTGAGGGTAAGTGGGGGAACATGTAATATTTTAACAGTTCCAAGATCGTGCAAAGGACGATCCATCCAACGATGGCCGTAGCCTCATTGAAATGTTCAAAAAACGCACTAAGCATAGCTCAGCAAAAAAAAAAAAAAGTCACACAACGATCAGTTGCAAAAAGAGAAATGATTCTTAACAGAGCAGCAAAAGGTGGATTCATTGTTTCATCTATTATATTGTTTGTATTTTGTCCGTTTGTTTAACATCAAACAGTAATATTTCTACTAACAACAATTATGAGAGTGATTGTTGAAACCTTCTACATCCAATAACAATTGAAGTTTAACCAATGAATATTACTAACAATGGAATAAATCTAATAATGAAGCATAGAATATTAGAGGGGGGCAAAGAGGGGAGTTAATATTTAATTAAATTCTGTGGGTTTTAATGTATATATTTTTCTCGAATATTAACTTGATTTTTCATGGGGGATTTAAAACGAATACTATCGATCGAGATTGAAATTGAATAAAATTTGTAAAAAATGTATTGAATAAATTTTAAGAAAAATATTTCCTTTTCACTTAATAAGGTAAGAAATATTTTTCCGTTCTATGCTGTTTTTCAGGCAAATTATCATTTCTTATTAGAAGTATAAAAATTCGTTAATAAAAAGAAATGGAAGATAAAAGAAAAGTGAAAGTAAAAAGAAGAAACACACAAAAATATACTGAAAATTAAAATTACGCGAAACTAATGCACAAAAAGCTGCAAATTTTTAAAGTCTCGTACATGAGCGTTTAGTGCTTCGTTGTATAATGGGGAAAAAAGAGTATGCATTTTGGGCGCCCACTTGTCAACCAAATGAAATTCAAAACTCCACACCAAACTATTTTAATAATAAGATCAATTATCGGATTTAATTTATCTAAGTTGCTGTTACCACGTTTAGACGCTTGTGAACGTGCAGACCGACAGACGATTAACCCTTTAGCGGATTTGGCTACAAATTTGAAACATATCTATACTTTAGATGTTAAATCTGTGCTTCAAATATTACTCATTTAGCGTTCTTCGTTTTGTTGTAATCGTGTTAAATTATATTCGGACCACTCGATTGACATATTTCCTCTGAATGCATTTCGTTCAAAATCTGATAGAAATTTAAAAATCTGAAGTAGAGACCATATACAAAATTTCACCCATCAAGCTGAAAACGCTTTTGAATAATTGTGTTCATTCATAGGCGTAATTTTTTAGAAAAATATGTTTCCCGGATTTTGGGAGATCTAAAACGTAGTAAAATATGGATTTCGTTTTTTTTTAAAAAAAACTATTGTAAGTGCAATCTATAAAATTATATTTAAACTATTATATATAAACTATATTTTTTAACTATTATAAGTAAGGGATAGGCATCTCGTTAACATATTATGAACATAAAATACCGCCATTTACCTCACCTACTAGATTAAATTATATATATGGCCTTGATAATTCATACTACAATATGTTAGATCTAATTATGTTCATATCAAGGAAATGTCCATCTGGATTCAAGATTCTAGAATAATTACTCTAAACCCCCATGCATTTTATGTGCCTTGTCTATGACACTCTTTTAAAATGTTATGACACCGCTTCCAGCAGTATGTATTGTAATTTTGTTTGAATATTTCGACGTTTATATTGTTTATTTTATGTATCTACAAAAAGGTTGAGAAATTCTACAAAAGCGTATAAACATTACTCTTAAAACATTATGTGGCACTCGTTGGAAAGCCAAAATAGATTCGGTTAAAGCAGTTTATATACAATTTAAACAAACTTGTTACCCTAGAAGAATTTATTGACGCAAATAATGGCGGTATTTGAAGCTGAAAGTCTATTGGATTCAATAGAAGAAATGACATTTTATGTTTATCAATATACAATCATACTGTTACGAATCTGTGATGCTGCTTCCCAACATAGTTGGTTCCATCATCAGAAAGACTGTTTTACAGTCATCTGTATTAGACAGTGTCCGGGTGTCGCGTCGGAGACTTTGGTGCCAAAATAGATTATACCCGAAACATCGAGGATTTTCCCGATCCGTCCAGTAGGAACCGAGATGCGCCTCGAAAGTTCCTGATTGATTGAGAGGCTTCTAGCCCCGCTTCCTGAGACCTATAAAAGGTGGCGGTCTGCAGCTGCCGGGGAGTAGTCGGAATCGACAGTAAACGACGGGTCTCTCAGAGATTAGCAGAGCAGCGACGGAGTCAAGCTAGTGCTGAACTAAGTTGTGCGCTACTGTCTTCAGTAGAGTCTTGTTGTGTGCACGTCTCGGCTGAAGATAATTGTCTTCTCTATGCTGTATATAGTTGTCGTCTTTGTGCTGTCCTGTGTGTCTTCGTTTAAATAAACGTCGTTGTTGTTTTTTTCTATTGTCGCCTGCTGATTGAGCGTTCTCCACACCATATCACTTCCACTATCCAAACGAACCGAGAAATTTCGTAACAATACAATATTGTCAAAAATTAGCACTATCAATGAACTATTTCAAATCAAAATAATTATTCTCGACTGGGCTTTTAATTTGATTAATAAAATTAAAATTGAAATCCAAAATTTAACTCCTTTTTAGAAAAAACAAACGCGATAACATGTAATTTGAATCTTTCAGAACATTTTCCTGAGAAACGAATTTGGGGGGAAAGAAAAAGAAACGAGAAATTATATTTCGAAACAGCCGATGAAATTATAGTAAACCGGAATGAGGAATTTAAATGCTATTTTTTTTAACTCTGTGACTTATATTGTTATTCTACAGATAGAAGATAAATTAAAAGTATTTCAAATTCATCATTGATATAAAAACTTTAGGAAAACATGAATTAGAAAAATATACCAAAAACTAGGTAACATTTATAGTAACTATGGAGATGAAAATCAAATCCAAATAATTGTTTTACGACGGGATTTAATTTTGAATAAAAGGGATGGAAATAACGCTGAACGCATATTGCAATATATACTAATTAATAATTATACATGTATTAACTATGTTAAAACTTTTTCTTATATTGTCAGTTACTATAATAAATGCTGAGCGCTCTTTCAGCAAACTAAAATTGATAAAGGATTGTCTTCGGTCAAGCATGCGTACAAACGGGTAAATGCTCTCGTTATACGAAGCATCGAAATGAAATTGCAAAAAAAAAATTGTAATTTTCCTGAAGTAATTAATAGCGAGAACAAAATCGCGCATTAAATAAACATGCAATAATAATGTTTGTTCATTTAAAAAAAATTTTTTTTTTTACTTTGCAAAAAATTTAGGGCTTCAAATGGTTTTTCGCACTCGGGCCCCTTCATAGAAGAGGCCGGCTCTGATCTCCCCTTTTCAGCATGAAAATTTTGGTTCCTGAGTAAAATGTGAACACCTGGAATACTCAGATTTTTATTTTCAGAGTCCGTGCATGAGCGTTATTGCTTTGTAGCATTGTAAAGAAAGACTAAGCATATCGGGTGCCCGTTTTTGGCCAATTGAAACCAAAATTTGACGCAGAGCTAAATTTCAGTAATAAAAATTACCTACCAAATTTCATTTATCAAGAGTCAGTGCGTTTTTATGTTATTACATTTATATGTGTAAGAATATGCAGATCAATAGACGATTAATTTCTTGATGGATATGGTTTAAAATTCAATTAGTATTTGCACTTTAGATGTTAAAACAGAGTACTGAATTTCATTTATCTAAACCATTGCATATTGAGATTATTTCGTTTAGATACATGCGGTTAGACGATCAATTTTTTTAATTCATTAAGTTCAATCTTTTGAACGAAATCCATTTATAGAAAGTTCGTCTGATTATCAGAATGTGAGTGAGGAGGTTAACTACAAAACGAAAAGAGGCATTTAAAATAGAATTTGGAACATTGTTTTAGAATCTAAATTTTAGAATCTTCTCAAAGATTAGGTTGAATCTTAATTGTTTGTCTGGAACATTGTTTTAGAATCTAAAATTTAGATTCTAAAACAATGTTCCAAATTCTATTTTAAATGCCTCTTTTCGTTTTGTAGTTAACCTCCTCACTCACATTCTGATAATCAGACGAACTTTCTATAAATGGATTTCGTTCAAAATTCAACAGAAATCTACAAATGTGATGTAAAGGATATATACCAATTTTCATTCATCTAGCTTAAAGTATTATCGATTTATCGTATTCACAGGCAGACAGATATATATCCAAAAACGGGGGGGGGGGGGGGGAGGTTCGTCGCAAAAAGTTCTAAAACGTGAAGATTCGTTAAAATCTCGAACTCGAATTTTTTGACGATTACAATATTTTCTTTTTACATTTCGTAGCGAAGAAAGTAAAAGAGAGAGAGAGAGAGAGAAAATAATCATCCTAAGCAAAAACTAGTGTGGGCATCGAAAAAACTGACTTTGAATGATATGATCAAGCAGTAATATTTTAATGCATTATGTAAATATGCAAAATATAGTTACATTTGTTGTTGTTATGTTAATACACTGTAAATTAATTTCGCCTTTTTCATTAGAAAAACTTTTTTTCATCAATTTTCAGGTATTTTCTTATTTCTAATTTGGATATTAGAGTTTTAGTATGCGCATTTAAATATTTATTTGTGACCATAAACCAAATTTCGTTAATCTTTCTTTTCCTTTTCAGCTTATAGTAGCTGTAAAAGAGGATGAACTCGAAAGGCTCGATGCACTTTACAAAAGAGCCATTGAAAATGGAGTTAAAGATATATCTCTCATTAGCAAAGAAGAAATCCGGAAAATGGAACCTAATATTGATGTAAGTGTTAGAATTCCTTTTTATGATTTTATTTAAAAGTTTATTTTGAATATTTTGGATTTTGATTCACAAAAATCTTTAAACCTTCATAATATTGTGAACAAAAATTTGAAAAAACTCTATTCAAGCTTGAATTTATATCATGCACAAACTATTTGGACTTTTCATATTAGTTTATATGTAAGGTGTACCCAATAGGCCCAATAACTAATAGGCCCAATAACTAATATCTAAATCATTATAGTTCCAGTTAGAAAAATGCCTTAAATGAGAGGATTTATTATATTCTATGTTTTTAAATAAATGTATTTTTCAAAAAGTTGAGAATTTTAACTTTTTATACCGTACTGCCGTCCTATAAATCATATTTAGGAAAGATTTATTGATACTATAATTTGGCTCTATTAAAAAAATCTTTCTTCTACGATGAAAACTGATCGAGTTATGAAACTTTGAGAATCACTATTTTAGACGAATTTTACAACTCGATTCGCAGTCTTGGGAATCTTAAGAGATTGCTTGCAAATTAAAATTATGGATTTTTGTGTTGCTTTTTCAAATTCTTCCATAAAATAAATTTATATATTTTAGGCTAAACAGTTATAACTCGGTTAATTGTAGTCATAAGACAATAGGACTTTTTTTAATCATTTGATTAAGAATATCAACAATTTTTTCCTAAATACGATTGATAGGACCTGGAAATCGTATAAGTTTAGAATTCCTAAATTTTTCTGAAATATATTTATTAACTGAAATAAACCTTTTTTCCGATTGGAACTAGATGTTTACCTCTAAAGACTTAAAAAGTAGCTAGCATGCCAAAATAAAAGACAGACACCCTATATATTAAATTTAGAAACACAGCTATCTGATTCAGTAGTCGACCAACAGTTGCTCTTAAAGTCAGGAATGGATTTCAACTATACATGGGCAAGTTTTTACTTATTTATTTAAACTCAAGACTCAAACTCTAAATAATCTCAAATGTAAACTACAGAGAAAAAGAAATAAAAAAAATAAGTTAAAAAAACATTTTTTTTTTAATGTCAATGGTTGCAGAAATATTTTTTTTTTTTTTTTGCTCAAGATTTTGAAAGAGAAACATTAATACATTTTTCAAATCTGCCAAAATATCGCCAAGAAAAGAACTCAGTAACTGACCTTTACTATTTCATTAAGTACAGTTTCAAGTATGCTTTTCTTTTGAGATTTTAGAAATAGCACAGTAACAGTCTTTGTTAAAAAAGGCCTCACGATGGTGACGTTTCATAATCAAATTTTCTTCCTTTCATATTAATATTGGTGGTTTTGAAATGCAGTTACTGAAATTGAAAAACAATTAATTAGGGAGCTCCAATATCTAAATACTGACATCGAAAAACTAGAAGAAACTAAATGCGATCTTAGTTTGCAGATTAAGCAATTGGCTTTGGAAGACTTGATAATTTTCAATACCTTAAGTAGTATTTCTATGATGAGTTTTAAAAAAAATACATAGATTGCTGTTCACTGCCTATTCATGAGAATAATTTTTTTCAAGCATGGACCATATCAAAAGCAATATTGAAAAATCAGCTTATTTATGAGAATCTGGAATCCTGTTTGAAATTCAAAACAATATTTAAACTTGACTTGACCAAATTTTCCAAGCAATTACAAGGTCCTAGGTTACATTAAAAGTATGCATTGTCATGCTTATATTTTAAAGTTAGAAAAAAAATTGTCAATTAATAAAAGTATTATAAAGTCTGATTTTATTTATTTTAAAAGAAATTTGATTCTCAAAAGAAATTTTAATCTTTTTAATGCTGATTTTTTGCTCTTTTTTACTAATGAATTTGCTGACCATTCATTTAGGTGAACCAAATTGCAAGCTGCCACTGTTTACGCCATCTGGTGGCACTGTAGATAATTGTGTAACAATTTTTAATTAATAAATTGATAATTATTTAATTACTCTCATGAAACCTTTATTAAAGCCTACTTTTTTCTCCAAAGTAATTACAATCAAAATTTGAAGAAATTCAATTCTTTATTTTAGATTTCTATAATATATAAACTATATATACATTTAAATTTCATTTATATGGCTAATTTTATTTCATCATTCATTTATATGGTCTTAATAATAAGTTCTTTGCAAGCAGGGTTTGAAAGCCATCTGGTCTCCAAACACAGGTATTGTGGATTGGGGACAAGTTACAAAATCTTATGCAGATGATTGCAGAGAAAGAGGTGCAGATATTTATTTAAATTTTCCAGTAACAGGCTTCCAGACAATATCTGAAAGCCCTAGAGGTTCCATTGTAGTGAATGGAAGAACGAAGGTAAGACTTTTTAAAATTTTTAATCTGCTTTGATGTGATAAAAGTTTACATTTTAGAAACTTCCCAACCATTAAACAAGCAAGTAAAATTTGTGAAAAGAATCTAAAAATAAAGTAACTAGGTTGATCAACTATAACAGTTCCCTGTTTTATTTACAATTACACATATTGCTTCACATTTTATGTGTAAATTAAAAGTTCATCTTTTAAAAAAAATTCAAAGATTTTTTTAAATTTTAAGAAATTGGCTTCTGAAGAATTCTTTTTCCCAATTTTTACCTCAGATAGAATCTTATCTCAGTGAATAATGTCAGTTTAGTGCTGTTATGTTTTTTTACATCATTATTTCATATATGTACAATCCATATTATTAGATGTTTTGAATAGGGCAGTAATTTTTTATTGCTGTTATTGTTTTATTTTAGCACTTAACACGCTTTCCTTTCCAATTTAATGATCTTATTATCTAAATTCGAAAACATTATTAACAATTTATTTGCTGCACAAACACATAGTTGACAACAACTAGTTCAAATTTAGCTACATTAGTCCTTCTGTTATTGAAGATTAATAATAAATTGAAAGCTCAAGTAAAATTGTTGGTCTGTAGTTGATGAAAGAAGACTTCCAAATAAGATGCAAGTTTATTAATAATCCATTAATTGCATAGTTATCCTTTAGTAACTTCAAGACATATACTCCAATTGTTATTAATCTCATTTCCCACTTCTGCATTTAAGAATGAATATAATTTATAGTTGAAGATCAACGTCCATTTAATAGATACCTTATTAATTTAAATTATCCTCCAATGTATGTTGTTTATTTTGCAGAAAATAAGTCAATACCAATCCCTTGCGTTCAGACTACTTATAATGAAATCATTAGTTTTAAAATAGGCTGCATTAGAATTTTGCATTTCAACATTATATATATATATATATATATATATATATA
>JAPMOR010011430.1:0-10009 GCA_026543865.1 Argiope aurantia
TGCATTAAAACAACATATCAAACTTTTTACAGAGGCGGTTAGCATGAGTTTCTCGATGGGGGGGGAGGGGGCAAGATATAACAGAATTGGTAAGCAAAACTTCTCTAATTTCATGGCAAAATAATATTCAATGAGTTATGTAATGTTAATATTAAAGTAGTTAAGTATTTAATATTTAATTTGATTATAATGAATAATTATTCGTTGTAATTATACGGTGTCGAGAAATAAGAATTTTATGGACGAACGGTGCAGAATAGTAAAAAAAAAAAAAAAAAAGAAAAAAGAAAAAAAGCTTAAGAATCAGTAATGTAATATTTAATTAAATAAACCGCACAGATATTGAAATAAATTTTCGCAATATTTATATTTTATCACAAAATTAGATAAAGGCTGAAGCAAACAAAGACGATTATTAAATTATTATTAAGCTTGACTGTCGCATTATATCACACTATCAGAATTAAACTTGTTTTAATTAAAATAGTTTTGTTGGATACTATGTGAAATGAAATGAATCAACTTCAATATTTAGAACTTTTTCAAGCGAAATTTGGATTGTTCACAAGTATCAATGATAGTTGTTTATTGTTATATTTGGAAAAATAAATAAATACCTATTTAAAATAAAATTACGTTTCCTAAATAAAAACTAAGCTATAATAACCAAATTGCTTGATTATAATGTACTTTGGGAGAATATTTTCTGATAAATTTCTATATATAAATATTTTAAGCAGCAAGTTTGTACTTTTTTTACGTCCTCAAATTAAATCATCTGTAAGTCCTTTTAAAATGCGAATTACAATAAAAGATATGCTTGCCATAAGTATTCATATAATATATTCATGGGAGTCAATGGAATATTTTTAACATTCCGCTTACTGCTGTATGTGCAATAAAAGGTAAAATTTCGGTAGAAGTAGAAGCAGAGTTTTATTTGAGAACATTTTACAGTACTAAAATTAGGTTTTAAAATACAAAAAAAAAAAAATTAAAACAGGAAGGTTGAAGAAACTTAAAATAATCTTCAGCTTTATTACCTTTTCTGTCTTAAACTTAAAAATTACTTTTAACTATATTAATCTCTCCAATCAATATTTCTCCTAAATGACGACGTTAGCGCATGCTTTCATTCTATGAATAACCTTTCGAGCTGTATGAATGATGAAATCTTCTTCGAAATTAGATATAACTATGAACTGAAAATTTCCTAAAAAATAAAATCGTTCTTCTTTTCTTTTTCATAGTTAAAAATAGAAAATCTGCATCTTATACGATTGATTAAAAATAATTTTTAAAAAGATATGACAAATTTCCTTAAGATCGTGCACAATCCACTCATATTTTCGGTTTTTGAGACAATGAAATTGAACCAATCTTCAAAATCTTTAACATAACATTATAATTCATGCCGATAATTTTAATATATTGTTTTCAGAAATTGAATAAAGGACATTTTAAAATGAAAAGCGTACTGAGCGGTAAAGTAAAAAACAAAAATAATCTTTGTTCAAAAAAATTTTTTGTCTGAAATGTACACAATAAATACGAATAACAAAAATGCGAGGATCATCCTGAAAAAAAGTTTCCCACTGCCCGTAAAAAGAAACAAAACGCAATAGCATAGAAAAATTTATTGCAAAAGATAAAGCAATACATTAGTTATTTCCCAACATAAGAACCCCCAGAATTGTAATATTTGTAATACCTCGGCATAAGTTTTTATTCAAGTTTTATAAACCTCTGCCGCCTGGGAATAAAGCCAGCGTTTTATAGTTGTCTGCAATTCTTCATGCAAGAAAGTGATACCCGAACAGATATTTCTTCAGGTGAGAGAACGTGTGGAAATCGCTGACAGCAAGATCGTTACTGTAGGGTGATTTTCTGCTCATTAATCGTAACATATATATAACATAGTTTTGAAGATAC
Organism: Argiope aurantia; assembly: GCA_026543865.1. Classification (NCBI taxonomy): domain Eukaryota; kingdom Metazoa; phylum Arthropoda; class Arachnida; order Araneae; family Araneidae; genus Argiope; species Argiope aurantia. The sequence continues at coordinate 1,933 of JAPMOR010011430.1, forward strand.
ATTGCCAAATAGAAGTAAAATTCGAAATTTTTAATTTTTTTTAACACGGGGGAGCATAATTTGTATGCGGGGAGAAGCGATGGGACGTGTCTGTTCGCATCGGCTGTTACTAAGTAATTCTTATAGGAATTTCTTTGACACTTGTATATTTAGGTAACTGAACCTTAAATATCTTTGAAAGGTATATTGTAGGCATTAGAAATTTTTATCCCTTCTTTCGGAGCATGAGAATAGTCATCAATTTTTCAGAGCGCTTGTTAGAAATAACTAAATAAAAATTGAGATTTCTATCAGAAAATAAAAGAAAATTTTAGAATAAAGTAATATTATGTTTAATTTCAAATAAGCAATACGAAATTCATTAGGACTTAAATTATAAAGGATAAAGGATATCAGGATTAAAGGATATCATTACATGTATATATTAAATTTTTACTATCTATTCTTAGCTTACATTTTATGTTAAATATTATTTTTAACATATAAATATAAAAAAAATTCGCTTGTGCTTGATACAAATTAAATTAAGTGATAAAAATATTTGAATTTGCATGTATTTATATGCAGTGTTAAGTTGTCACTTAAGTTAATTCAACTAATTCGGAATATTGCTGCATTGTGAGCATGCCCTGTTGTGTTACAAGCGAGAAAAAAAAATATTTCCCTGCCACGGGATTTTATTCCTTATGAATGCCTATTGAAAAAATTTGGTAGTTTGATAGCATTATTCAATTACGTGTATTTTATTTAAGCTCAAGGAGGGGAATCAAAAATTAATTTAACAACAAGGAACAGAGAGTACTATAGAAATCCGGTAGAAATGTGTTCCTAACTATGGAATATCCTTCTTCACATCCGCCTTCTCTTCGTTTCGTTCCAAGAAATGGTATTTATACCTTGAATTTTGCATAAATAAATAAAAATGAGTTTGCTCACATGGTTAAAAACCGAGCAGTATCTCGAGCGGAAGAGAACAAATGCCACACAGTCGGAATGCACAGAGAAGGGACAGAATCCGAAGAGCGGGTCTGGATGAGAATTTGTTGATTTTGGAGGTCTGGTCTATTTGCTGTGTTTTCCATGGGCACATTTTCTATGAGCTGTAGGCAGAAACGAACTCGGCTGCGAGTAAAAAAATCCCTTTCATGTTTGAGCTAATGCAGCGAACTCCAGAAAATCTTTAAATATTCGTGATTTTGGTATTGAATATGGAAAACGATCCATGCCTTTTTTTAAATGATCTAACATTAATAAAAAAAAATTTATATATATTTTTTTTTATATCTTTTGTTAAAAAAAATACTTCATGAAATATTTCATAAAAAAATAAAATTTTTGTTTGCTGTAAAGATTTATTAAATGCTTTTTAGCAGAAGAATGTCTTAGAATTTCCATAAAATTTGCTTTCGGCTTCGTGATAAATTCCTTTAAACGGATCGATGCATCAAAGTCTATGAATTTAAATTGGTAAACATCACTTTCTATTTTCACCTAGAAAAGTTTCTTTTTAAAATAAATAAGTGTTAAAAGCAGGCTTTTTATTAAAGTAATAAAAACTTGAATCATTTCATTTTATTATTATTAAAGTTCTTTTTTATTTTATTTAGATTCTTTATTTAGTTTGTATATCCTAACTGCTTGACATACAATGACGTCTGGAAGATGTCATTCATTTTGTGTGCTATTTCAGGCTTTGAAGTCCCCGATCCGCCAAGAACTATGACCTGCGGATGTCGTGATTCATGTGTTGATTATGTTTTGTTTTTAATGCTCGATTCTCCGACCTTTTCTCAACATATACCTTTGATTAATAAAAGGAAACATTGTGCATAAAGATGCTATGTATGCATAAAAACTAGCAAAGAGCAAAACAATTGGCAGTGTATAAAATGTTTAGTTCCTTTATATATTCCAAAATGTTTCTTACTTTGCAGAATTACTTATTCATTATTTTATGATACTACTTAATTGTTGTCCATAAACATTACATATAATGATTAAATGCAATGCGAATTTCGTTATAAGATATTCTGTTTCTAAGTTGGAATATAACAGTTCAAATGGACCAAATTAAATAGCACATTTCGAACATGTCAAATTCCATTTTATTTGAATGACAAGGGTTCATTTATAATTCAATATTATAAAATCTTGTTTTCAGTTTTTTTTTAAAATTAATTATAAAGTGGTGTCATTCGTAGGGACTCAAAATTTAATTAATTGTTAGTTAAATAATTGATTCAAAATTGAATAAGTGATTATAAAATTATTCAAATACATGTATATAAATAATGTACCGTGATCGAAATTACATTAGTTTGCATCATTTAAATATTCTTAATACATAAGAAAGTGAGAAGAAAATCTTTACAAAATTCTTCCATCAAACATGATGCATATGATGTTATATACAGTCGAGTAAACTTTGTAATCCTTGGTAAACTAGAAGAACTAGTATGGCGTTATTTTTGACATAATGGATGTCAGCGAAATTAAAAGCAGCCTAACATAAAATAAAGCTATAAACACGAAGTAAAAAAATACTAATATTTTTATTACTTTATATGTTTTTCTTTCTTCATGATAATAATATCGCTTAGTGAACTTTTGGCGAAAAAAAATGCAATAAATGCTTGAAAATAAATATGCCCTAAAAAAAAACGCGAGACATAGAAAGCTTATTGCAAACGATGCCATTTGGATTTATATTTTATAAAAATAACCAAGGTGGTATGCTCGTTAGCCTCAAGTATCGTGAAACTGTTTTAAGATCACCACGTGATCCCGAGCTGCTTCGCTCTTTCGCCACTAGCAGAGGAGTACATTAATTACTACGAATAAAATAAATTATCTGAAATTGCATAAAGTATGGCTCATTTTTCATCAGTTACTGAAAGCTAAAACGTCCATTTTTAAAATTAAAATTTTGTAATATTTAAGTAAATATTAAAAGGGAATTTGGATACTAAAATAAACAATTCAACTGAATATATATAATGTCATTAGTAATGGTCATTAATCAAAATATATAATACATCTAAATATCACTGTTTAAAAAGAAAAATTATTTACATCAAATAAAACTCAGTCATTTGGAACTTTTTAGTCTATCTTTTAGATATTCTAGGAAATTACAGAAAGAGATGTTACAACTCAATTCCAAAGACAGTGTGATAAAGATTTGTATTTATTTTCTTCGTTTAACTTCTATCACGTTCACAAGCCAGAAAAGCGCTGTTCACTCATTTGTTTTTATGTCAGTTATCGTGGCTGGAAGTGAAAACTTAAAACGTGCGTGTGTGCAAACCTGTTTTAGCAGTTGCGTGGCTGAATAGAAGAAACTTTTGAAATTTTGTAACTTCGACTTATTTCCCGACGGGAGGCATAATGTATGTACAAAGAAAAAGTGGTAAGAAGTACGATAGAAAGATAGAAACTTTTCCCTTCGATCATTTTGATAGGAGTTTCTGTGATACGTGTCGATTTAAGCAAGGTATCTTTCAAATGATGTGGTGAGCATTAAAAATTTTTATTTCTTCACTCGAAGCGTGAGACCAGCAATTTTATAGAGCGCGTGTAGAATTATTTAAATAAAAAAAATTCGGAATTGGATTACTGAAACACGAGAACATTTTAGAATGAATTAATATGGGTTAAATTAAGATCAAAATTAGGAATTAATTTCGGATTAAAAAAGGTTAAAACGAAAGATTCACTCAAATTTCGCTGTCGATTCGCTTTGTATTCTTGGCATGTAAGAAAGTGAAAAGCCAACACTAGTATTTACAGGGCTTCTAATCTTTGGTAGCCGAAATAATGCGTTCTGAAAAAAATTATTTTCTATCAATGTGTTTTCTTAGGCAGCTTACTCTACCTTATGGCTCGTTCAGTTACGAAAGAATTAGCCGTGAGTTTCCCTTTTAATCCAGATATATATGTTTCCTTCCTTTTTTTCTTTCTTTTTCCATGGCCTACGCTTTCTGAGTCTTCGAATCGTTTTCCTTTCTGGAAAGTTCTACCCGAAACTTTTAGTTTTAACTCCTGAGCTGGAGTGATTATGTCTGCTTTTAAGATGAACCCGTCGGACGTTTTGATAGTGAACAAGACAAACCGGCCTTCTAAAATGTCTTCTTTTAAAGCAGCAGTTCTCGGTTTTTCTCTCCAAGAAATTCTTCAGAGAAAATGACTCTGGAACGAAAATTTACTTTTTAGAACATTCACTGAATGAAGTCATTAAAAGCCAACTTGAAACTAAAAAGGGAAATAGTTTCCACGGAAATATAAGACCTTTTTAAGGATTCGAGAAATTTAAATGAGGAGCATTCATTTACTCTCTACTCCATCATTATTCACTGAATACAAAATTAATTTCATTGCTTGGATAAAGTAAAAATTATTATTGCGTAAGTTGATTTTTCCAAAAATTAATAAGTAGCTTCTTACAGCGTATTCTTTTATAACAAGGAATGTCTAAATAAATGGAGAACAAGGTCAGGAATCAGAAATAATGTGTGCATATATTATATTATTTTTAAATTCATTTAAAATGTATACATAAGAGTTCCAGACTCATAAGAAATTGCCGAACATCCCTAAGAAGAAATGCAAATAGCAAAAAATGCCTCGTTCTTCATTTTGGTTTTATTGATTTTATTTAACTCATTTTCCTGCCCCAAATTCTATGTCATCTTTGAAGGCTTTTTACTTCTTTCACAAATATGTCGGAGAGAACCTTCATGCTTTTATTAATATAATATAAAACATATGAATAAACTTTAGCCTATATAGCAACCCTTGCTTGTATTCTAAATTGGAACATAGGCGAGATTTAAATATGTCTAGGGAGTACAAAGAGAGGATACTTCCTTCCTTCAGTTTGTACTAAAAATAAATAAAAAATCTCGCCCGTGTTCTTTTGTTTAAAAAAAAAACATGCAAATGGAAGAAGGAAACTTCTGTTGAAACATGGATTTACATGGAATGAAATGTGACAAGAGGTTTTAGAATTAATATTGAAGGCATTTATGGAATCTATCAAAAGAATCGTTTTGTATATTGGCATGTATGTAGCAATAATACAAAAACTCGGATATTTATAAAATTTAATATACTATCAAATTAAATAAAATTTCATTTATCAAATTTGAAAATTTTTGAATTAACAGTATCTCCTGTTACGACACACAGATGGGCAGATATTCCACCCTTTGATAGACGATGCTGAAAATATGATACTCTTCTACAATTCTACCATATGCGAGAATTCATCCATTTAATCTTAATTACAACATTCACTCCGGAACCTACAGTCTTCTATGATTTGACGTATTCGTATAAAACATGATTTGCAATAAAAAAAAAACTTTGATTTACCTATTTATCAAGTTTCAGAGTTGCAATTAGTTGCGTCTTTCTCTTGGCATTCCCCAAACGAGGGGGAATGGCATTCCCCAAAAAGGGGGCAAATTCAAAACCTGTGGGACTTCGACTTTTTCCAATACTCACTTTCAATATGGGGATTTCTGCATCTCATAGTGTGGTGCCGACAATTGAGCGTCTTCCCGAAATTTAATGCAATCCTTTGGTGTGTTTGTAAACTAATGCTGTATTCTGGGTGATATTAATGGGTAAGAAAAGAGTCATTTCGTCGTAAAATATATTTCTGCATTTAAAATATGCAAGTATATTCTTTCTTGTTGAAAATGTCGTGTACGTAAAAAGGAAAGGAAACGATTTTTTTTTTCAGTGTCATAATTTTTCACCGTGCTTCACGATGCATGGTTTTTTTAATCGTTATTTGTTCACAAAGAGTATTTTTTTTTTTAATCACAATGAGTTTTTTCCCTACTCCTTTATTTTATTAGATAGTTATTTTCGTTGAATCAAATGCCTCTTATTTCTAATATCGATACTGATGGAGCGTCAAATTGTTCTAGCTGTGAACGGTGATGGATTTCTTAATGTTGCCGCTGGCCGTCGTAATCAGGTCGATTAAACGTTTTTGAACTAATTGCCAAATAAATATATTTAAAAAAATATGTATTTTGTGTACTATAAAATGTTGAAAAAACTTTAACATCTTGACAGCAAAATTAGTTAATAATAAATCATATCTTTTTTCAGAAGTTCACTTCTTTACTGCAATATTTATAAACACCGAGAGTTTTCTTAAATATTCTGTACAAACGTAGATAGCGTGCAGTCTTCTGTAGTATTTAATTATATATTTTGGTTACTTTCAATGGATTATGGCGCCATCTATGATTTAAGAAAACTATTTCAAACGGCAGAAAGAATCAGAAGTGATAAAGAACACATTATAAAATGTTTACACACTAGGTAATATTTGACTTTTTTTAGAATGAAAACATTTTAATGGCATTTTTTAAAAATATATAATATTTTTAATATAAAAATACTTTTATATAAAAGAATGTTTCAATTAATTTTATATAAAATTTATATAAAATATTACTTTTTAATGAAAATAATTATTTCTTTTTAAAATAAAAATATCAATACTAAACGCTCATCACATTTCGTTTTTTGAAATCTTACAAAAATTCAATTTCCCTCAATAATTAAATTATTAATAGTTTCTAAAAATGATACAAAATTTGATTAAATATGTTGAGTGACAATTAAGAGGAGAATAGATGACATGGTTTAAAATATTTATAATATTTTTATCCATTAAAGATAATCATATTGAAAAACAAATAATCTGTTTTTTATGAATAAAATGTTTTTGTTACATTACAGAGTAGTTACATTACAGAGTATCGAGACAGTTAATAAAATGCTTCAATAAAAAATTGAAGCATTTTATTAACTGTCTCGAAATTTCCAGTAATATGTTTTCTTTTCTTCATAATATTTGTGAGTGAAACTTGAATAAAATTTACGAATCTCTGTAGCGTACTCATTGATTTCAATTTTTTAATGAACAATCTGCCTTTTTCTCTACGCATTCTTAGTATTCCTATTACAGAAGTTGTCCTAGATTTTTAGAAAAATCATTTGGAATAAAAGCATGTAATAGCATTCGATATACATAAACAGTGGAACATGAGCTCCAATTTTTGAAAAAGAAAAATTTATAATTTATCTCTTGATGAATTCTTGGAACTGCAAGAATAAGTTGTGTAGTGAGGAGTCTACGTATTGTAACGTTTTCCCGTTTTCCTCACTCAGCAATTGGCATTCAGGCCAGATGTAACATTACCCTTTCTCCCCAGACATATTACGGACCGCTAGAGGGGGGTCTTCTTCACCAGTAGAGTCCTTGTGACTAGTCATTTGTTTCATCGAGATAAAGGGCCACAGATATTAGTTTCGATGTTTCAAATAGATCCATCATGTCTTCAAGGGAGAAGATCGTCAAAAGATCCAGACCTTAAACTTTTTGTCTATTATGAAGGTACTCCACAAATCTTCAAGAAACGATGAATCACTAGCAACGGTTACCATTAAGTGTCGAAATGAGATGGATTTTAGCCGGTGTTAGCGGTGAATTGAATATAATTAAAATGGGTTCGGGAAGGGTCAACTAGAAATATGAATAATTGACAAGCATTCCCACGATCGACTGAAGACCATTGAGGAAGCATTACTGAGCAGCTGTTCGGTGAAAAGGAACTCAAGTGCACCAATGAGAAAATCAGATCTTCGATTTATGGTTATCGTGTTCTCTTTATATTCAATCAGCCAGACACATATTAATCTAAATGGATTTTGCTTCAAATTTGATGTAACTCCACAAATTGGATATAAAGATCTTTTATCAAATTTCATCTTTCTAGCTCTCAAAACGCTTTTGGATTATTTTAATCTCAGACGGATAAATGTTTTCTAAAATTGTATCTTTCGAAATCTGAGAGGTGCAAAACGTGTGGATTCATCAAAGGCTCGCGTTCGAATGTTTGTGAAGATCAGATCTTCAATTCGATTCCCGAAACTTTTCAAACATTGTTATATATTTTATTTTTTAAATTACAGTTAATATGAATTATTCCAAATCATATGCATCAAAAATAAAATTTAATCTCAAAATATTTCTATATTTAATCGAAATTTT
>JAPMOR010011435.1:0-57844 GCA_026543865.1 Argiope aurantia
GAGAAAAAAATTGTTTATGTCTATTTTTTGTTACTTAATATTTTTGCTTCAAATAACAGCTAAAATATATTTTTAAACTTTTAAAAAAAAACGTATTGATCAAAGGAAGATTTAATAGCACTGTATCTAGTAATTGTAATATTTTATTTTCAAATTCTATAATTAAATTTTACAGCTCGATTTATTTTATTTTTACTTTTTAATCCTTGTAAAGTAGTGTCTTATAGGCGAAAAATTAATTAAATCTCCTAGTTAGAATACGTAAAAAAAAATGTAAGTTGAGGGATTAAAAATTATCAGTTTTAACTTATTTATAATATTTAATTAAATATAGTTAAATGTATTATGTATTTATAGAAATATATATTTTTGTTTGGCATGAAATAATAAAATTGTAAGATTAGAATAGGTGAATAAATTGATCAACCAAATGATTTAGTATGCTATTGATAAACTCATATTAAGGAAAACGATAATCTTTGACTAGTATAAATTTATTTTCAGCTCGTCCGAATACTAATAATTTACTAGTATGGTATATATACTAATCTTACATTGAAAAGTTCTAAAAGTTTTTTAAGCGCTGTCTCAGGATTATTTATTTAAAAAATTGTGGGAAGGCTTTTGAAAAATATAAAAGTTTCGGGCATTTAAATACGGTTCTGAATGTTTTAAATTCAGCTATAAATATTATTAATAATATCTAAAAATAGAAAGAAAAATTCGAAAGTTTGAGAAAAAATTGCACTGGATGATATTCAGTTTCCTTCAAGAAAGTAAGACAATTATTTAAATCTTTATGATAATCTAAATAATATACTTATTTGATTATTCTGAGAAATATTTTTAGTCAGGGAAATTCTGTATTTTTAGTATTCTCTCATCATATTAAAAAAAAAAAGATTAAAAATATGAGAATTATGCAGTGAAGGTTAATGTTCTTGCTATGAAGGAAGTTAAAATGCTTATTAATCGTCAAAAAACTATTTAAAAATTTTAAAGTATAATTTAAGATTCTCAAATAAATTGTTTATGAAAGTTACTCTTGAAATGATAAAACATGTATGTCATCACTGAACTATGTTGCTATGCTTCTGAAATTCTATTATTTCTTCCAGGGAGGAAGTTAAAATGCTTACTAATCGTCAAACAACCATATAAAAATTTTAAATTGTAATTTAATTTAAAATTTAAGATTCTCAAATAAATTGTTTAATTTATTTGAGATAATTTAAGATTTTAATAATTTAATTTAAGATTCTCAAATAAATTGTTTATGAAATTTTATTCTGAAATAATAAAACATATATATCATCCACTGAACTTAGTTACTATGCTTCTATAATTTTTAGTTAATATAATCTGAATTAAAGCACTACTCATTTTACCATAAGATTTAATCTCTGCTTTTTTTTTCCAAGAGAACTTCTGAAAACGTTTTAATGACCACTACCATACGGTACGGTTCTCATAGGATACCCTATTTTCCACTTTAGCTATTCAATACTTTCCAACCCTCCCCCCATAAAATCCCCTGCGATAAACAACTCGGAAATGGTGTAGTTCCACCTTCTGGTTTAGAGGTCCTTTAATGGGCTTAATCCATCCGATTAGCGCAGCCATAAAAATGAGAATCGCTTAATAGAACTTGGGATCTAATTTATGTCATTCCGCGGCAAGGAATGCAAATTTATGGCAACTAGACACCTTAATAGGAGTTGGGGCTTAAGGGGACTTACCGGAGACCCTTACTAATCGTCTAGATGGTGGAATGCTGTATCTTCCGAACTAAGTGGGAACTTAGTCAATGGCGCTCTTTGTAAGACGGAAGCTCTCGGAAAGATCGGGGACAGAAATAAATAGTGGATCATTTGGTAATGAACTGATATTAAACGAAAACGCTTGATGGGCCTGATGAAAAGTCTATGGCGATGTACTGACCATCCTTAAACAAAGCCTGATGGTGAAAACGGTTCAGTAATTAATTGGTTAAGACGAGATTACTTGCTTTATTTCGAAAAAGTAATGAAAGAAGAAATTGACTTATTACTTTTAGTTATTGCCCGTTTGTTACTATCTTGCTTATTTTGAAGTAATCTAGAATTTGGAATTGCATATAGGAATAAATTTTCTAAACTGTTTAAGGTTTAATTATAATTAATAATTGCTTTAATGAGTTAATTATCAATTTTTTTAACTCTCTCACCATGCTCATTCATTTGTTTTGAGAAAAATGGATTTAATTTGTTTGTTTACTCAATTACCTTTATTATATAAAGCTTTAAATATTTATAGAATAGAATAAAATTTAACTCACTTAAAAGCAATACGAGTAATATCGTTACAGTAAAGTTGGATTGCTAATATTGTTTGCTTAACACTAATTTAAACTGACATTTTTAAGTCATTAATTACAATAAAATTTATTTTTATAATAAAAAAACTTATTTGAAATAAATCTATTTTTAAATATGCTTTAATATAATCAAAATTTCTAATAATTCAATAACTATTCCAACCTTTAATGCTATGTAAAAGATATAATAAAAATCTATCTGAGTACTCAAAGTTTGTTGGTCTTTTTCTAAGAAAGTCAGTGAAAGATAGAAACCTAACCATATTATATAAAAACATAGTGATGGATATTTTTTATTGATGGAATATTTATTTAATTCATAAAAATATAGGGCACAAATTTAAAATTTAATAGTTTCTCTAATTTGACGTACATAAACTTTATCCCCATCGTTATGATACTATTTCATTCATCTGGAGGCATTATTTTGGGCTCTTGTAAAAAGTATTTCATGCTAATTCTTTCATTTTTTTTTAATGAATTACTTCCACACATTCAGGAATTGATCAAATTAAAACTTAGTTATCATTTAAGTATATGTTAGTTGTACAATACGACAAGCTGAAAAAGTTTTAAGACCGCTCTTTTTCAGAATTTTTTTTATCTTACTGCATTAAAATTGTCATTCGATGCAATTAGATAGCCAAATTTTTAGGTATTTTTTAAAATCAAATTCTGAAAGAATCCAAGTTACCGTTTTAACGTAACGAAGGAAATTTTAGCGTTTTGAACACAAGCAACAAGATAACTTGAATCAAGAAAGCAGCAATAGTGTGTCTAATATATAGTGCATGTGTAATTAGATGTTGCATAGTATTTTTTCTCAGGATTCTTTAATTGTTAATAAAATATTTTAGGTCACATTGATGTTGATAGTCAGTAGCAGTAATGATAAACATTTTCTGCCATTTAAACATTTTTCTGAAACTTAAAATAAGTTGTACTGATCTTCTAACTCAAACCAAAGTAATTTTACCCTATTGCTAATGATAAATGAGTCACTAAATTCAATGAAAATTTCGATAGCCGACCTTAAAGAACATCCTCATGTACCTTAAATGCATTTATTCTCCTAAATGTTTTTTAATGGAAGAATTTGCTCCATTATTTTCCTAGTTTCGCTTTTGAAACTGTGAATCAAATTTCTTATCAATCGATCTATTTATTGTATTCAAATGACTCATTTACATTCTTCTGCTCAAAATCAGATAAGAAATGAACGAGAAATAAAAGGAGAACAGAAAATAAAAAGTACTTGATTTTCAAAGAGTATCTCATCGCTTCTGGTTAATGATGCACAAAAGGTTATAGGAAATGGAGAATAAAATTGGCGAAATCTGTTCGGCTGATGAAATTGGAGGCTGCATCAAAGGTTTATAAGTTCCAAAAATAAGTTAATAATAGTTTTCCAAAAATAAGGGATAGGGGACTGGAGAGAGGTGCAGGAATTTTCTTATAAAATAAAGTATCAGCGGAATGATTGCAGTGGATAAAAAAAAAGTATTGGCAATTGCCTATAAATGATCATATTTGCTGACAAAGTATGTTTACAAGTTTTATTTTAACATAGCGATTACAGAAAGAGAAAAGACAAACAAATATAACGAAATTTTCATTTAAATATTTTTTTTAGTCAAAATCTACGAGAAAATCCAAAATTTACATGATAAAAAAAGTATTGGCAAAATTATGAAATTGACAAAATTATGTGCGAAAACAAAATCAGTATATGTTTGTATGGATACCTTCTGCATCTATAACAGCTTGTAATCTATTTCTCATAGAGGAAACTAAGGTCTTTGTTGTACTATTGGGAATTTTGTGCCACTCTTGCCAGAGTAAACGTTTGAGGTCGTCTTTACTTGAAATTTTATGTTTCCTGATTTCTAGATCCAGCAGGTGCCATAAATTTTCAATTGGATTGATGTCAGGCGATTGAGGTGGGGCTTTTAACTGGCGAGGAGCATTGTAGAGTAGCCATTCACGGGTGAGATTCGCTGTATGCTTGGGTTCATTGTCTTGTTGAAAAACGAATGATGTTCCCAAGCCAAGATTTTGGGAACTGATTTTTAAGTTATGGCGCAAAATGTCAATGCATGTACGTGCTGTCATAATGCCATCAATAAAATACAGGTTGCCAACTCCATTAGCTGCCATACAGCCCCAAACTAAGACGCTGCCTCCACCATGTTTTACAGTAGCAGTTAAATGCTGCTCTTCCAATTCAGTATTTGGCCTCCTCCACACATATCGTCGTCCATCACTGTCGAAAATGTTAAACTTTGATTCGTCGGAAAAAATAACTGTGTTCCAAAACTGTTTGTATAAATCAACGTGGGATTTTGCGAAATCTAACCTCTTTCTCCTATTTATTTGCGAGATGAATGGTTCTAGCTGCCCTTCCATAATAACGTCCCTCGTGTAAAACATTCCGTACAGTCTGTAAGCTGAAAGTCTTTTGCGAAGTGAAAGCAACATCTCTAGCTATCTGGGGTGCACTTATTTTAGGGTTTTTCTTAACCTTGTTAATAATGGCCCGTTTTTATCTTGTAGAAAATATTCGATGTCGTCCACTTCTAGTCTTATTTTCCGTTGATCCTGTTTCCTTGAACTTTTTTACAACACTTCTGACAGTAAATAAGCTTATATTCAACTGCACTCCTTTAGCACGATAAGTTAAACCTTCATTTCTGAGCCTAATAATCATGTTTTTAACACTAACGTCCAACTCCTTCGATTTCGAAGTCATTTTACTGCAGTAATCGCAAAATAATGCATAGACACTTTTGGAGTAGTTTTGCAGACTTTATACCGGTAGAGTTTCTTATCAGTCGAAACACGTGACTTCAATGTAACAAAATTTGCATAGCAGTTAAAACTTTGCCAATATTTTTTTTGACATGCAAATTTTTGATTTTGAAAGAAAAAATCGTAAAAAATGCAAATTAAAAGTTTTACTATTTTTTATATATTTAAGATGTCTTGTATTCAATTACGACAGCTAAAATTGCATAATATTTTATTTATTTGTCAATATGAATAAATTAAGGCAATTGCCAATACTTTTTTTACCCACTGTATAAAGGAGACACGGTCGTTGATATTTTTTTCCGTAGAAAATGTGTAGAGAAAGACTATATCTTTGAGGTTTCTCTCAAAAATGCCGGGTGTGAGGCATAGTCGGCCTTTTCCAACTTATCAGATTATCGTGATCTTTCATTTGAAATAAAAATTGACAAAAACGGACTTGTATATATTAAACGGCAGTATACTGTTATTGTTGTTTTTTGTTTGTTTGTTGCTAATTATATTAAATATTTAAATATTTTTAAATGAATTTTATAATAATGAATTATTTATAATTAAAATTTCTATGACCATTAATATACCTATGCAGTTCCATTCACATAGAATAATTACATTTGATGTATTTGTTTTTAAATTTTTTAAACAAAATCATTTTTATATGTTATTTTCTTAGCAAAGAAGAAATAATAATAAATTTATTAGATCCTGAATGAAACCAATAGTTGGTCAACATTTGTATAATTACTATGTTGCATAAGAGAAACATCTGGCTATGAGCAAAGTAAGCTTCTCATAAAAGGTTTATTGTTTGTATTATTTCTCTAGATTGCCTTCTTTTGACGCTATTCTAAAGTTGTTGAAAATTTAAATCCTTATTTTGTATCGCTGTCACACGACGATGATACTATAATGTAGAACGGCATGTCATAATCAGACACCATTATGTTAAATATCAGCTTATAGTATTTGTATTCTTTTACAATGAAACTTAACTGCATAATGAATAATCTCAATATCGAATACGCTATCTTGCGAATTCGTATGGAGACTTTTCTGCCATATTATTATAAACTGTTCTTGTAAAATATTTATTTTTAAAAAGTAGGACTTTTTTTTCAATATTTCATAAAATACAAAAACACCTTAATAATGTATATTTCCTATAAGATTATATATATTGATTATTTGTATGGATATGTGTTGGCTGATAAAAAGAGAAATTTCCAATTTATTAATCAATTGCAACACATATTAAAGAGTTGTTTTGTCTTTCAAGCTCTGATTTACCATAAAAAATGATAAATTTAAAGGAAGAAATGAATTTTTTACCAAAAGTTATGTACAAGCGCTGTTATTATTCAATATAATTGCTATGAAGATTCAGACTTCAGTAACATCAGTAGAAAACAAGTTTCTGCTTCCTCTCTTCTCACTTTAACAATATTGTTTAAAGACGGGATAGGAAAATGATCCACCGATATGACAAATACCTGAATCTGCATGGTGAGTATGTCGAGAAGTAACCATGATAATATATGGTTTTTTTTTGTAATAAATTCACTTTGCTATCTGCTCTTGTTTTTATTTCATTATTCATCGGAACTAAAAGAAATACCTCCATATTTATCAAACAAATTATATAATGTTTTCACAAATTCATGATAATTTTAAAATCTGCAACTTAATTACCAGACGTGTTCATAAGGATATTAATCAAAATCAGTTTAACGTCATATTAAGCTAAAGAACCACAAAATGACAAAAAAAAAACATCAAAAGACAAGTGAAAAGAGTTACTAAACTTTTAGCAAAAGACTTCTAGCTTTACATGGCCCCAGTGTTGTGCTTAGGGTAAAGAAACACTTTTGTTTATATGCCTAATCAATCATTCCTTTTGTTCATCTACGTCTCTTAAGTCAGACCGATTGCTTCCGGCATAGGCTCTGGACAACTCTGACTGTTTGCTATGCCAAGCATTTACTTTCAGAAATGATCAATTCATTAAATGCTCCAAAAGAAATCAACTTATTACGAATTCGGCTTACTAATGGTCATCAGAATATTTAATTTTCTTTTGAATAACCAGTTTATTTAACAGAATTTATTTTTTCAATGGCTAGTTTAAGCAACACTATTATTATTTATCAGAAACGCATTACAAACACTATTTTATAACCATTAATTAAGTTTAATTTAACTGCATCAAAATTTATGTACGAACAAAATATTAGAAAATTGAGAAAAACTTTGTAAGCCATAACTTAGCTTCGAAACAGACACTATGAATGAAAGACCACTATTTCTACCGAAATTAGAAACGAGAATTACATTTAAACTGACATCATGTTTAGTCAGACATCTTCAATTGGTCATGACCTATGATGACGAGATTCAAGAGCACAAAATCCATTCATACGTGGCGTCTGAAGTAGTCCGGAGCTATTGAGACATGGCTTCGACTCAATAAAATTGTTATTTCTACTGACGGAATAGCAACTCAAAATATCTTCTTCATTGCGCCAACATAAGGACATTTGACTAAAAATAAGTCAAATATATACATATATTAAATTTTCAAGGAAACTGGATCTAGAATCAGCTGAATTGAGATTTCTTAACTATCTTATTGGGCTGTATTGGATTTAAATATCTAGCTTCAGTTCTATTAATTCCAATTTCAATAATATGTTATGATCTCTCGACGTATGTCGTGATCTCTTTTCTTTCTTTATTAGTTTTTTCATTTAAATAGTATATCACAATTTATCGATATCAATTATATAAAGATAAGTTTAGTCCAGCTACCAATTACTGTCTCATCGAATTCTTTGCATAAAATTAAGTTCACACATAATGTTTTATTCTTCCAAACAGAAGTATTGAAGTGAATATTTTCCATTTTTCTTGTTGAAATTCAGCTGAGATTCTTAAATTGAAAGATTACAGTTGAAACTTTGGTACTTGTATCTTGTAGTAGTCCCCAAATCTTATAACAAAGTAATTGAGATATATCGCCAGTGTCAATACTCTTTGCATTGTAATTCGTGGAGTCTAGTGGGTATTTTTATGACTTCAGAATTACTAGGTGATAGATAAGTCACCATCTAGGTGATAAATCTAGGCTGCAAAAATTAAAAATTGTAATTGTGACATCTCATTAAAGTATTACGTTCTTGGCGTCATCCAAAAATCGCCCAGTATGCATAAGGGACGCTATAAGATGCAAGGGAATTCATTAACGAAATTGCTGTTTATTTAATCATGAATTACCATCTTGATCATGGTTTCAGAATAAGAATTCTTCCCATATGCCTTTGAGGGATGACAAAGAAAGTAAATAAACTAATCTGTTTATCCACCTAATTAAGTAGTTCCTCTATTAATTCTATAATTAGGAAGGCGGAAAAGGTGTGTACGCGATAATACGGACCAATTTACGTCCAAAACATGCCACCTGGTACCTTGGTAATTTTCTTCTATACAAAACATCTCATTACCCTTTTGGAACTTCATCTCGGACTCGCTTGTTAGATCACATCCTCCTCGGTAACGATCGGAATGATTCGTGCACGGTCGGATTAATTTGATTTTGGCGCCGTGCCGGTTTTGTTTGCTCATTATCACCATCCAAGTTTTCGCACGTCAAGAGAAAGGAAAATTACTTTTTCAGTTTGGGATTGAGTTTATGGAGATTGCTCTGGTCCTCAGACAATTTAGTTCATTCCAACGAAGTGAAATTAAAAATTGTACTGAAAAATTTAAGACTGTGAAAATTTTTTTGTTTCTTATGCTTTGCTTCAGATTTTCAAAATCATTTATTGTGTTATTGAAAATTCGTTAAGAAGATAACAGAAGATTAAGAATATAACAGAGACCTCTTTCTCTTTCATAGATTTTACAATTAATGTTTTATTCAATTCTGAGTTTTCTATTCTCTATAATAATTTGTTAAATCAGTCTTTTGCTTTATTTTTTATGATTTGAATTAGTGTATCCTTTTCTTTCTTTGGAAGTCTAAGAACATGCCTTGAAGACATTTTATCAATTTCTAAATAGTTTTTAAACCAACACTTAGGGAAATAATTTTTTCTTTTGCAAATCGTGGTATTTCCGCAACTTTATCCTTCCTGGTAAGCTCGTATAGATATTTGCAATGAATATAAATGCTATTTATTCGTAATAAAAAGTAAAAGTGCAATTATTCTTTTGAAATTCCTTTATAAAATAGGCTTATATTTCCTACAAACAATAATCTTATATATTTTTTTAATTTATTAATAATAACTGGTTGAAAAAACTCTTCTTACCTTCTTAGGTATTCATAGAAAATATAACAAAATATGGGTGACAATCATAAAAATAAAAAGAACATGCGTATATATCTTCATTACTGTAAAAGTTAAATGAATCAAATTTTATTTGCGCATCCTAAGAGCAGAAATTTTGTTTTCAGAAATTACTAAAATGTTTTCCTTTGTTAAGATTATGATCATCATTCTAAATCTGCCATGTTAACTATTGATGAAATAAATACATATTCGGAGCATTTATTTTTGTAAAAAAAATTCGAATAGTTAAGCTTTTTGACATTCTATAACTCAACAGAAAATTTATGAAACTAATTATGTTACAAACGTTTATAATGCATATAATATATTTGACTAATAAATCCTTGATCATTGTATAATGGTAAATATTATATAATTTCGTATAGCTTTGATTCATTAAGGGTATTCTAACTACTGTACTTGTTCAATATTCTACTATTTCAAAATATTTGAAACTTTAATTCCAGGCATTTAAAATTTTGTATGAGTGCCTTAATATTTTTCATGTGATATCAAATTATTTGCACAAAAAAAAAACTTAGACATATTTTAATTACCTATGATGGCAAGTGTACATACTTTAAGAACTAGATGTAAATTAGCCTTCTCCATTTAAATATTAATAATTATTTAACCTAATAATTTCATAGTCACCTATTGTTTTATTCTATCAATTAAGCATTCTTCATTTGACCAATTTCATTGCTAAGATCTGAAATAGAAACAGCTTCTCCTAAAATGTTGGTTACGAACTAACAGATTCATTTGTCAAATTCTGACGAATCAGTTTTATTTAAGAACTCTTATCCAAATACAAAACTGTGTCACACATATAATTTAAGTTAAATATTGGAAAGATATAAACATGATAAACAGGGCTATTATGCTTTATCACATAAGATGTTCAAATACTTCTGAATAACATATTCAAAAATTCCTTCCATGTATCACAAATCATGTCTCAGAATCGAAGCAGATAATCTGGAGCCATTGTAAATGGGACAGATGGGACCATTACAGTCCGTCTTTTCGTGGTATTGTAACCAGGTTACTATTTTGCCAAGGCTACATCATTCTGTCATAAACTTCATTAAAACTTACAATAAGAGGGCAGCGTATTGCTATAGGCGAGGATAGAGCCTGTGACCTTGTGGTTCGCAGCCGAGTAACATAACCACTATACAAAAGCTATTACCTGTGTAGCGTAGCTGTTAACTGGCTTATAAGCTTTCATCACAGACTCTCCCTCCAGTGAGTCGGAGGAGAGATGAACTATGTGACTGTTGAATCTAATGCGCTTGTACCCATTTGAGCATTTGAAAAGCGTCAAGCGTTATGGCGAGCGTTTGTGGGTGAGTGGTTGTTGATGCTGTTGCACCAAGTGAGTCCGGTGGCTTTATGTTGCTTCAGCCTTTTTGTGTTGCTGCGTCAACTGACTCTAATGACCTTATGTTACTGCGTCAAGTGAACCGGAGAATTTGGTTTGCTGTGGGTAGATGGCGCCTCAACAGCTGTACGAATGTTCTTCTTCCGAGGTCACCAATGTGCAAGTTTGAGGTTCGAACTCGCAACGTTAGGGTTCATTGCCGAGTAACAAGGCCACTAGACAAAAGTGTACACTCCTTTCCGGAGGTTGTAATCTGGCTTATGATGTTACCACCACAAGAGATGCATAAGGATTTAGTTGGGAAATCGCGATTGATCCTTCTCTACACCAAATCAAGATAACCTCTGTCAACAATTGCTAAGTATCTACTTCTCGTAATCTGTAGTGCAAAAGGTTCTAGTAATAGGTAACTTGGCAGACGTCCATTTAGATAGCGATGTCAGCATATGCGTGCAGTGATTTTTAAAAGTAATTCATATCTTTGAATTCACTGTAACAAAATAGATCGCATCCTTCCCCTGTAGTAGTCTTCTTGTCTGTACTCAAGACACTTCCTCTAGCAGTGCCATATTGTACCTCTAGATACATTTTCCTATGTAAGAAATGTTATTGTGTGAAAAACGAGCATGTAGCAGTTGTAAATGACCATTTAGAAAGTCTTGCATATGAATAAATCCTTCACAAGACTCCTTTGCAAGAACATGTACAATTGCCATTTCTATTTAATGACTTAATGAACCTTATATTTTCATAGTCATGGATCTGTTTATTCTATTAATGAGTTATCGGAGTAAAACATTTTAATAAAAGATAGTATTTGGTACATTTTCATTTGCGAAATGTCAAACAGTATTGCACATAAAATCCCCAGCTATAAATAGTCCAGAATTGTTATAGTTCCAGTTTATGGGTTATATATCGGAGACTCTTTAAGGATCATAATTTTCCCGATTTCAGGTGATATAAAAAATAAATTCGCTTGAAATTGTTCTGATTAAAATTTATATCATTTGATGACGACAAATTAATTTTATAATAATTAGATATCTTAATAAGCAACAGAACTTAATCCATGAGCTGCCGCGATCTTCTTTGAGGGGTTGAGAATTTTACGTACACCACTCGGTCCCAAAACCATATTTAGCATACCTCAAAGTTTAGTTTAAGTCTATATAAATTATTCAGTATTATGTATAGCAAAAAGTATGTATTCTGTGATTTTTTTTCTTTACAAAAAACGAACAAATATGAAATTCGTGAGCAACCTGAATGGAACAGAAATTTCATATTTAAGGCATTACATTTTTGACTTGGTTTTTATATTATAATGAAATACCGTACATAAGTATATAATTTAGAGGTTATATAACGATCTATTACTTGTTCAGTCTTTTGTATTTTATTGATCATTTTATAAAGATATCCATTTGGGAATTCTTCAAAAATATAAGTTATTTTTGAAATATATTACTTGAATATAATCACACTGTTGCTCAATTTTTTGGGCAAATATATACTTAATCCAACCGAACATTTAAAAAACAAAAAACAAAATTGGTAGTTAATGGGTTAAATTGACTTATATAAAATTCTTATTCATAGCCTAGATTGAAGAATGCCGCAATTTTTGTTCCAAGTAATAATTGAAAATGCGGCATTTTTCGTAGAATGCCCATATAGGAAAACAATACTGTCTGTAATTACGGTAGATAATACTACAGAAATAAATTACCAGTGAATTTAGTAATAAAATGATAGTAAACGAAATAAAACGGGTTTTGTGGAACGTCGATAGAGTGATAGTGTCTTATAGTAAACAATGTCTGATGGAGATAAAGAACGAATAGCTGTTATTTGTCGTTTGAATTACAGGAATAGGATGGATAATATTGGTTTTAACTCCTAATTAACCATTTGTCGAAATCTTCTTTGAGCTCACTGAATTGGTAATGGGTTTTAGTTTATCGTAAATCAATTATTACTTTCTAATTAATTGAAGCATTATATTACTTCTATAAATATTTTAATCTCGTTACTGCAGATTTATTGGGTTTACTATCAAAAACGTGATAAAAATTTAATTTGAATTATTCTTTATCCATTATGCATTTCATGTCTTAGTTTTCTTAATTATAAAAATAAGAAATATTTATTAACAACGGAAATGATCTAATTATTTTTAGAAAGAAATTAAACTGATTGTCATAAAATTATAACTGAAATATCAACTGAATATCATAAAATTACAAATGAAATATAATATTTTTGCGTTTAATAAATAATTACAGTAAATTTGATTTCAACTAATCCTTTCACTCTTGCCAATTCTTTTTCTTTTAATTCTTCTGATGCTTGTTTTCTTAACCAGTACTAAATCTAATCATAATAAATTATTAAATATTAAAACTCAAAATAAGCAAATATAATTATTTTCTTCATCGCTAACTGTTTGTCTGTAATGGTATATTTATAAATAATTCAAAATTATTGAATGCTTAAGAATTCATAAAAAAAAGTCTACCTCAAGAAAATTTACAAAAAAAAAAAAAAAAAAAAAAAAAAAAAAAAAATCTATGATCGCAAATTTCAAGTGATCATGTGAGAACATTTTTAATCTTTAAATCATTATTTGTCTTAATTAATTTTAGTCATTAACGAGTTTAAATCGGTTTTAAACAATCACGAGACTTCTCTATCGGTCTCTATCCCCCTGTCACTCCCACTTTGGATAGATATATATAATGATAATTTTTTTAAACTTTTATTTTCAATTTTTCTAGCTAGAAAATAAAGTTTTGGAACTCGACCGATTTTGAGATAAAATAACAACTTTGATGTCATAGCTCTGAGTCAACCTTTTAAAAACGCATCTGCTGTCAAAGAAGCATACGTAATAATAAAGCAATACTGGTAAAAGCAGGTCAATCTTTTAAAAATGCATCTACTTTCAAAGAGACATACATAATAATATTGCAATACTGGTAAAAGCAGGTAAAACAAATATGCGTTTAAAAGATGATCAAAATTGCCATTTATGCTTTTTTCATTGCCTACGCGATTTCGAGCTTCAAAACCCCCTAACCAAAACATGTTCTCACATGATAAAAGAATATATATATATATATATATATATATATTACCTCTTCGAACATATCTGTAAGTACTTACCACACAAAAGTACGCTAAATATAAATGATCACAATACTTCCCTGCAATCAATAATATGTGTTAAATATGAGATTTACGAAATGGAGAAAAAATTAGTACAAATATTAAATTTAAAAAATTCGTAAATTGCCCCTGATAAATATTTTTAAAAATTACCCATGTTGCGATTAAATTTCGATGCAATTCAAAATTGAATCCTCTGAATTGAGTAAAAAAGTTTTAGTAAAATTTAGTTTTTTTGTAGAAAGGAATTCGGAGAATAAATGTTTGATTGAAATACACTATAAACACGTATAGAATATTTATATAAACAAAGGAAATAATTTTTTTTCATTCCAAAGAAATTTTAGGCAGGCTCTGTTAAATCTGAATTTAAAAAGAAAATCATGTCGATATTGAAATATTTTCAGTAATATTTATATTATTAATTTTTTTCAATTTTCCTTGAATTTACTGGTATCTATAAATTATAATTGGAACTTTTTCCTCTTCTGATTCCACAGCAGAAATTTCCAGTCATTAAGGTTGTAATTCTCAGGGTTTTAGCTTTCCCCTCTCTTCACTAGAATTCTGCTGTCGAAATTTAAATTTGAACTTCACATTTTGTCTCATTTATTAATCCTGAATTCATTTTCGAATAACCGTTACATTATAGAATATATTTTTCAACATCATCGGAGAATCAATGAGCCACATTAACAATCTAAGATATTTTCCTTTTTCAAATTTAATTTTCATCCTTTTTATTCGGAATACTTGAAATGGTAAAATAGTAATTGAAGTGGTAAAATGGCATTTTTAAATAGTATTTTATTCTATTCGTTGATTCTAACTTTTTCGCCAATCTTTTATTTTCACGAGTCGAATTTTTCCAAAAGTAATGTAAATATAGATCTGAAATTTTAACAATTATTTTCATACATTAATACGTACTTAAATAGAATATCAAAGATTTAATTCCAATTTAAAAAAGGAAAATTTTTAATTTTATTTCTAATCTATTTATTATATCATAATGTTCGATGAAATATTATATATCCCTTCAATACCTACAACTTTTTAATCGCATCCTTCAAAATTAATAGGGGTTTTTTTTGTGTCTAAAATAAAGTTTTTTTTCAACTGCAACGCACCCATTCTTACCTAAAGGCCGGGATAGCTTGGTTGGTTGGGAGTTGGAGTTGCATCCCTTAGGTTGTGAGTTCAAACTTCGCCGGCCGAAGACTCTCCATGTGAGTGGTGACTGGCGCATGCATAAATAATATGTCGTGATCACAAAGTCATCCATGTCGAGAGTAATACTACTGGGGGTACTGGTTCATAGGTGATCGTTCTCTGATTCAGGTCTAAATTACGATCTGTGGATGAGTGAATGAAATACATATTTGAAGTCCACCCCGTAAAAAGGGTTGTGACGCATGAGTGGCTAAGGCGTACTCTTTGCCTTTGTTGGCGCTACTGGAAAAACAAGAGACGCTCACTCGGCTTAAATCTTTGACAGATAACTGTCAGCGGGCTTGCAAATTGCCATAATTCACAACACAACAGCAACAGCAGACTTACCTGGTAATATAATCGTGCTCAAATTTCAACCTTTATTTTAGGTAGCCAACATTAGATTCTAAACCAATAAAATAACTGTTATATATATTTTTTAAATATTTCTGATACTCTTCATTAAACTTTGACTGAACTGTAGGTGAGTTTTACCAATAATCTCTTTATTTAATGCATGCTATTCAATTAATTGGCATTTCATTGTAAAAATGTTAAAATGAAATCACAATCAATTATTTTTATCATGCGATTTCTCAATTAATAAATAAAAACTAATTTTTATTAACTGCAATTATTGCACGTTTTTTTTCTTGTGAACTAGATGATGATTAATTGATATACTGATGAATAGATCATATGACTAAAACGATACTTAAGAACTTACATGTATAATAAATGTAAAGGAAACAGAAATCCTTATAATTCATATATGCTGCTTGTTTAGTTAAATTACAGACCAATTCTTTAATTGTTTTGCAAGGATTTCCTTTCAGTTCTGATCGAAAACAAATAAGAAAAAAATAGAAGCATATAATGGATTTTTACATGTTTATAGTCGTTTGGTTTGGTTTTACTGGAAGAAGAGCCATATTTAACAATACTGATTTTGTATTTCCTTTCAAGCATTTATGGAAAATTTCAAAAAAAATATAATTACTTATTTTCATATAAATAATTAACATTTCTAAAACAGTAAGATTGTTTAAATATTTATTTTATTTATTAGTATATTTAAAATATTCTTGCCAAAAAAAATTTGTTTATATTCTTCCATTGCTCTTATAATTTATTTTGGTTAAATTTTATTCAAAAAGAGATAGTGTTCTTTATATTGGAGAAGGAAATAGGGAAATAAATGTAATGAAATACCAACTGCCTTTGGAGACCAGCTGTTCTCCTGCGATATTAAAATGTATAGATCAATTTTTATTAACTATATCTTATCATATCAAATGATTGAATTATTTTAATTTATTCTTAAACATTAAACATAGGGAACTCTGTTTGGTTAGCTAAGCTGTCGAAAAAAGCTAGATAATTGGAATAATCGGTCCTATTATTGATCCTGGAGAATGAAACCAAACATTATTTTGCTATAAATTGATAAATTGAGGACATAAGAAGGCATGTGGTCATTAATGGCTTATCCACGCATCAAAAGCTTTTAAATGGAATTAAAAAATGGTAAAATCGGTGAACCAATTTGGACTGGTGGATTCTGTAGTAATTTTTCCCTTAGGCTATATATTACATTTTCAAAATTCTCTCAAAAAAGGGATGGTGTTGGGGGGGGGGACAAATAACCCAGTACTGATAGAGGAAATAAAAATTGATGAAAGTTGATCAGAGGATGGTACTGGGTGACTAATTCTACAATTTTCCAAATAGTAGTAAAAACAACTACATACATAGATAAAATATGTACGCATAAAAATAAAGATAAAAACAACAGGAAAAAATAAACATCTAATTAAAAATTGAAGCAGAAAAGGCAATAAATTACAGAATGAGAAAACAAAACCATTTTGTGGTCGACCAAAACATGAAACGGAGGTGGAAACTTAATATTATAGGCATCGAGATCCCCAATAAAATCTCTTCTCCCTTCAGTAAATTTGGAGCAATCAAAAAGCAAGTGAAAGCATTTTGAACTCCACCCACGCTGCAAGAGCACAGATCAGTGTTCGATAATCCAAATTTCTTGAGATAGTAATTGAAATTACAGTGTCCAATAAGAAATTTTGTTAAATGAAAATCACTGAAGAAATGTTTGTTATTCAACCTTTGAGAAATTGTGTGGAAAAATAATTTAGTTAAAGAGGCAGTTGATGCATTTTATTACAGCTCTTTCCATAAGAGAATGGCCCTAAAGTGATTCTCATTACGAATGTAAGATTTGGGGATGCTCACAGGATCAATGACGTTTAACTTTGTAGCTTGCTTTGCAAACCAATCGGCTCTTTCATTCCCTAAAATGCCAGAATGACCTCGGTCATGAGAAAAACAGACACTGATTCCTCTTGTTTTAAGCTCGTAAAGAGTGATTTGAAAATTCACTATAATTTTGTTGCAGGAACAGATATTACTAAGAAAAATAAGGATGAAAGAGAATCAGTACAAATAAGGAACCTGGATGACAGAGTACAGTGGTTTACGATCCATTTGAGTGAATTACTGAGGCACAGCAATTCTGCTTGGAACACTCTACACTCATCAGGAATTCTAAACATAAAGTGTTCCATTTCAGCTGCGTCTTGAAGCACAACAAAAGCAAGTCCAACACGGTGGTTGGGTTTACTTCCATCAGTAAAACACACTACAGGAAAATTGCTAAGAAGATTGTCCTTATAATCGATAATTTCGATAGGAACATGTTCAGCAGGATGTGGAAGATTGAAAAAAAAAAAAACTTTGGAATCTTGGGTAATTTTTACAACATTATCTTTGAAATCTTTATTTTGTAGGACGGAAAGGTGAATTGGGCGAAACCCCGCAATGACAAAGCAGGCTTCGTAGCTTACAGTTCTGTAGCCACGTATAACTATAAGTAAAATTTTTCTTTGAATTCTACGAAGATTTCGGCAGTTAATCTTTTTTTTCAAAGCATTACCCCAAGCTCTAGAGGCATAGCAGACAAAAGGAACAATTCCCTATTTGTAGATCATACCAATCTAGGGGCGACTTTATAAACAATTCGCAAAATAGTTGTCATCTTATTGTCAGCGCTTTGAAAATGCTTCTTCTAATGATGTGCAAAAAATGCTATAAGAAGTTATTAATCCAAAAGAGAAGAAAATGGGAATTAAAAATGTGATGGCTCCTTAGGACTCAAATTTAATTACCGCTTTACTACCATTGATGCCTGTCTCATTCAGATTTTTCTATGTGTCTTCAAGAAGGCTCAGAGTAATAATTTATGGTTAAATTTTTATCATAATAATCCCACGCAATTTATAAGATTTTCCTCTTTGAAAAAATTACTTTTTGTCATGCATTAAAAGATTTATACTTCATTTAAGAATATGATATTTCCGAACAGGCCTATAAAATGTAGCTATTTTTTAATATGTAGAATGTAGTTATTTTTTTAATTAAATCTTCAATTTTATTTATTCAGAAATTGAAAAATCATTATATATCACAAAAGCTCCAAATCTTAATTTATGCATTTAACAACTTATGTTCTAATACAGATTGATATTTTTAGTATCTATCTGATAAAGACATAAATCAAAACTTCTCTCGCATCCCATTAGCCTAACCAACTCTAAATCGATAAATAGCAGTTAAAAGCACACGACAAGAATTAACAGACTTTCAACATTTTTAGAAAAATTTTACGGTGTTAAAATGTTCCCCCCTCATGATGCAGACAGGCAATTGCATCGGGATAAATGGCTAATCAATCTCTTTCCTTATTCATTGTTACCGTTATAAGGCAGGGAGATTAATCTCGGCCCATGGACACCAGATTAGCTATCCTTTTACTTCCTGCACCAATTGTTTCATCCCGTCCATAGTATAAATGATTAATTTGTTGACGATAGTAACAAGATTAGTTTACAACATATTCAATTAACCAAAGCAAATAGGCATATTTAACTTTTTATTTTCTCTAATATGATGCATACAGAGAGAAAATATGGTACTCATTAAACGATTTGAACTCCAGATTTTGACAAAACTTTAAGCTTCCGTTTTTCCTGAGTCTGAAAAACACATTTTTGGGAATATGTCTGTTTGATTGTGAAAAATCTAATTTAAAAATGCTGTGAGCTAGAAGAATGAAATTTATTACATGGATCTTCCTAATTTGTGACATTTTTAATAAAATTTTAAATGAAATCCAATTTTTGGAAATTTGACTAATGACATCCCGGGTACAAGTGAACTAGATAATTAAAAACAAAAAGAAACGAGATAGTTATAATTTCATACATATATGTAACATTTAAATTAAAGATTCTTGTAAAAATTTAAACAAAGTGTTCCCAAGAGCCTTATTGTCTTTTCGTCTGTAAATTCACATATGTGTAAACGTTATACTTAAGAAACTCAACAATTTGATAAATGGAATTTTCTTCACAGTTTTAATATCATAAATGTAAATTTTTATCGAATAATTTATCAAATTCTTCAAAGTCTGCTGTTTAGTTTTGCATCAATGCAAATGCTCAAGCCCAAAAAACAATGATTGAAATAAATTTGGTGTCTTACATAGTTATTAAAAAGCATGTGAATATTTGGTTTAATCTCCTAAAGAAATAAAGTTAAAAAGATAGATTTGATTTTTTTTTATTACCATGAAGAACAAAATTCTCATAATATATTTCTAAAAGTAAAAATGTGAAATTTTCGTTGCGTTCACGATCTTTCTTACGTCCACAGTTTTATGCTTGATGTTAGAGGTGGGATATCACTTTTGTTAGAGAACGCATTAGAAGGTATCAAATAGATCACACCCTTTGGTTTTGTAAGTTATCTTGATAACCGACTTATCTAAGCAATGTCTTTTTTCAAAAAATATCTTTAATAATTATAAGGATATATTTGCAAATAGCAAGGATATATTTGCTACTAGAATATCAGAGCTTTGCGTTCGTCAAATATAATGAAATGAATAAAATAATCACTAATATGAATTTCATTTATCGAAACATCCTACAATAAAGTGATTATTATAACTCTTTTTATAAGTACAACTTATATGGTGTGATACCAAAGTAAGTTTGAAGCTGAGGCAAATAAATTAAATATTCTTTTTATTTCATATTTCTCCCATTTACAATGAATGTGTGGAATAGTAGCAAATTTTTGCCGACGGCTCTGGCATTTACTTTTAATAGGCACCAATAATCATACTGAAATTTGTACCAGACAACTTTAGAAAGGATTTCAAATCATTTACATGCATTAATAAGACTAGTAATAAATTATTTCGAAGTGTAAAGTTGTTTTTATTGTATACTAACCGCCTTTGGCGACCAGCCGGTTAGCCAATCTTAATGTTCGTTAAAATTTTAATAATTAAATATTTTATGCAATTTCTACTTTAATAAATTCTTCATCAAAATATTTTAAAACTTCAAATTTTGATACTCATATAATTCACTGATAATATTATAAAGGCCTTCAATCATAACGTAATACGTATCTCTCTAAGTTTTTGTTAGCTCCCGTAAAATTTATGTTTTAAATTAAATTGGAAAGCATGAATCTGCAATTAATATAATAATATTTTGTACTGAAACAAAGCATTTTTTGATCATATGATTACTGAAAACAGAGTCACTGAGCATTTAAACCTTATGGGCACTAAAGAATATATATCTTAATTTATGTAATATCTCAAGAATTTGTCAACAAAATTTTCTTAGATTCATCATGAGCAGATCGATTAATTAACAATGTTTAATTTTAAATGCATCAAACACTAAGAAAATAAACAGAATCGAAAACAGGTTAAAATAAACTTCTTAAAAAAAGATATACTTAAAACTATAAGCATATACAAAAAATATATAACTAACATAAATACAATTTAATTACAAAAGCGCACAACTAACCAAAAAAAATTTTTTTTAATCATGTCCTAATCCGTTGAATCCGTTGTCAACAATCAGAATACAATGCGCATGCGTGAATTTTCAACACCAGTTACGGTAACGCAAATCATGAATTTTTCTACGCTAGTTGGGGTAACGCTATGCAGATTAGAAATTTTTAATTTCCTTTATTTTGTTTTATTTCAGTTTAAAAGTACTTCAGAATTAATCTGAAAGATCGATAAATTAATAATGTTTAATTTTAAATGCAACAAACATTAAGAAAATAAACATAATCATTTGAAATAATCGGCCGAAAAATGTTAACCCTAGCATCATTAGTGTGGGGGGAAAAAACTGAAGCCTTACTTATTTGGCGATGGGGAAAATAAAGATTTTTTGACTGGAAAGTTAGTTTTTAATTAATAATTAAAATTCTAATTAAAAATTAAAAAAAGGGACCCCAGGTACACATTCCTGACCTCCAAGGTATACATGTACCAAATTTAGTGGCTGTAGGTCAAACGGTCAAGCCTGTAGCCAAACACACACACATTGAGCTTTATATAAGTATAGATAATATTGATGCTTTTCCAAATGGTAGTTTAAATATAGGCAATTGTTAGATAACATGGTGGAAAATTTAACATCGTTGTTTTTCATCCTAAATGTGACTTAAAATTTGAATTTCCTGGCTGAACTTCACGTTTTTTGAATATCTGAATACTTTTCAATTTTCGAAAGCCCTTTGAAAATTTTCAATTCAAATAGTAATCCAGAAATGCTGTGAGTATAATTTTTTTGATTATTTAGCTTGATTTCATTTTATTACCATTTTCACAAAAGGAAATGATTCGAGAATAATATTAAATATAAAAATAAAATAAATATAAAAATTTATCATTTTTACATATATTTTTATAAATTATGGAAATATTGAGATATTTTTTTAGAAAACGGGATTAATTTTTTCCCCCAGAAAATAAAGCTTTCGTTGTTACACTTATCCACAATATTACAGGGAAAATAATAGAAATAAGATAATTTTTGATGAAAACAGCTTTAATATTTTTATTCACATGAAAGAGTTGGTGAAAAATTTTAGCCGTCTTTTGTTTCGATATTTCTATGTTCTTGCTTTGTGTTTCAGATAAAATCGATTCAGCTGTTTCAAAAACACGAAATATTTTGATTTAAAATTGTCTTCTCATTACAAAAGAATAAAATCTGTATTAATAAATTATATAACTGCAAATTAAGCGTATTAAAGATTGACCGAATTTATAACGAATAATTGCATTATATCAATTAACAAAATTTTTCACAGCAAAAAAATATTTCTAATTAATGTTCTGGACACATATATACAAACATTCTATAACTATTTTTATAAGTGTAAACAGTTCCACAAAAAGTTATACAAATTAGAGTATTAATTATTTTTACCATTAAAATTATAATTATTTTGTGCTTTACAAGCAGCCATTGGAAAACCAAAGAAAGAAATTCCTGCTAAAAATTTCTTCGTTCATTTAAATGCTTTAAATTCGTACAGAGGACAAACACTCTGTAGTCAGTTATTTCCAATTGAGTGAATCGTTAAAGTCATATTACATTTTTAATTGAAAGCTTTATTGTTGTAATATCATGAACCTTTTACCTTAATATTTAATCATGAATTATCATTCTGAATATTCAGAATAGGAATCAATATCATTTGAATTTCAGAATAAAAATGTTAACACGCGCCTTTGGGAGGTAGCAGGGATGTAAATAAATTAATCCATTCATACGTCTAATTAAGTAGGGCTATATTCATTTCTTGATTAGGATTGGTATAAAAGGTTTGCGCAAGACAGACGAAAGCAATTTATGCCCAGACCAAACCACCTGAAACACACTGGGAAGTTCCTTCTATATAAAATATCTCATTACTCAACTCGAACTTAATCTTGGAAATCGTGTGTTGGATCACGTTTCTTCGGCAGAGCTCGGAATGACTCGTGCACTGACGGATTAATTCGATTTTCAACGTTTTGCCCACTTTGTTTGCTCATTATCATCATCCCAAGTCTAGCCAGGAATGCTGAAAGGAAAATTACTTATGCAAACTGAGATTGGGAGTATGGAATATATTTCCATTCTTAGAAATAATTTAACGATTCTCATTTAATTAAAGAACCTAGAATATTTAGAGGGATTGTAAAAAGTTGAAAACAAATTTTTCATAAAGATGTCTGAAAAACAGCAACGAATGTTTCTTTTCTTGAATTTATCCATAAATGTTTGAGCTCATTCATTAAATATTCATTGAATTAAGAGGTCATTGACCTGAAGTTGCGAAGATTTTATTTTTCTTATTGACTACTTTCACATTAATATTTAATGTAATTTGAAGTACTTATAATGTCATCATTGACCGGTTAAATTAACTTTATATGAATTTATTTATTCATTTTTATCAATTTTTCAGAATTAATTCCTTGAAATTTTTTATATCCCATGAAGGCTTTCAAATTTGTATTTTCCTCTTTTCCTGATGGGGGGTGAAAATTTTTCATAATTAACTGCATGGATAAAAGTTATGCAACATTTTCAAAGGTAAAAGCTTGAACAAGTTTTGCCTATCTCTATGGTAAAACAATAATAGAAAATTGATCATTTAGTTTCTTTAAAAATATTTCCTGAAGAAATAGGGATTGGTCCATTTTATTTTTAATTAAAAATTTATTTTTAAAAATATTAAAATTATTTCACGTGTATTACTATCAAATATAATATGTAAAATTAAAATGTTGAAATAAATATTTTTTTTTTTTACTTTTCGTAAATGCACTGAAACATATGAAATGCAATTAATATATTATAATTACATGGTATTATTGTTTATATTAATCATGTATGTTTAGTGTATATTATTCCATATTGCAATACTATTAAATAAAAATGTCGTCTATTAAATTCTGCACAGTACTAGGACTTTAAAAGCTTCAGTTTACTTGTCAGTAATATAGATTAAATCAGAAATTCTCAAACAAACTTTGCGTATCGACTTTAAATTCCACTTTGATTTTTTTTTCTTGTATTTAACAGTTTCTTTTGCTACGAAAAAATTTTGGAATTTAAATTCTTAATATTTAGTAAGTAATTTTATATATATTTTTTTAAAAAGTGACTTTACATTTCGATTTACTAAGTTTGTTTTTATTTTTATTTTCCTGTGTTTACTCTCTTTCACAACCGTGAAATCAATATGCAAAATATTTAAAAGCTTTTACTAATGTTTAGAAGTTGCTGTTAAGCCATTATCGGTTTTCTATGATTGATTTTTTTTCATATAATATATTTTACGATTCTTAATCTAGTGATAATTTGCATAATATTAAAAATATCGAACTTATCTTAATCTTCATTATTTGGAGAAAAGAAACTGAATCTTTTATTTATTTTAACTCTTTAATTTTTCATTACTATTTATTATCCAAAGAGGAATTTCTATTCCCAAAATGGCAACATTTTAACTAAGAAACAAATAATTTCCTCGCATATAAAATATTTTTAGAACTCTTTATTGTTCGTTAAAAAAATATTCTTTCTTCAGATTATGTGTTTTTCTCATTCTTTGTCTATAAGTAGATTGTTATTCTTCGTATATATTAAATAGTAAATGTTTTCATCTATCTCAAGAATTTATTTAGAATCACAAACAATCATTTTACTTCTAATAAATCGATAACTTTACTTCTAATAATCGTATTTTATTTAAATTTGTATTATAAGCTGGTAATATATTTGCATAAATTGTGCAATCTACAAAAATAGTAAACAAATAAATTTAGTGAGGTAATCCATAACATGTACTTCCATGAAAAATGAAGAACTATAATATATTTGAAATCCTTTGGTAATGTTAACAATAAGTTCAAAATAAGAAATAAAATCTTTCCTTCAAAAAACCAAGAAAATGCGACGAAAAGAAGTGTTTGAAAAATATTTACTCAGAATATACGGCAAGAAACTGTTTTCTTTCATCCAGATGTTTCCAATTTTTTTTATAACATTTTTCTGAAACTTAAAGTAACTTCATTTTAAGTTATATTTCTGCTAAAAAATGCTTTCTCCATTATATATTTAAAATAAATATTTTCGCATTTAATCTCATCTTACGAAGTTTGTAATTTGTCTTTTATAATAAATATGTGAATATGAAGTTCATTATAGATCCACATATCCGAAGCCACCCTAGCTCCTTCCAATAAATGAGTCTGGAACTTGTTCAATTTGCTTTTATATTCCAGTATGAATCATTTCACGCAGATGTGAATCAGATGCCTCCTTAGTAGGTATTCTCCTAGTCCTCCGACCACTTCTTTGTATAAGGGATACTCGAGAATATACATTATGGTTGAAAAATAAGTTAATATTTAAACAAATTAAAACAAATAATCTTAGAAAAAGACGATTGTAACTTCTGAAGAGTATATAAGGAATAAGGAAAGAACCCAATTAAAGGAACCTTATCAACTGAAATCTTTGAGGATGTTCAGCAAAGCCGTTTTATATATAATATAAGCAATTCTCTAATTCATTGTTATGATAATAAGTAAACTTTATTATTATGACACATTTAATCTTATAACTTTAAACATAAACTGATTTTATTATTCTTTAGGTAATCAAATTTCGTTCCTAACAGTATACATTTCTATTCAAATTGATAATAACGATCACTTAATAACGATAACGATAATAACGATAACGATATGGATTCTGTCAACAATTCTGCATAATAACTATATTTCAAAAGTAGGATTTTGAAATAATCACAATTAAATAGAAAATCAATTTAAGGCACAAAATTTTGCAAAAAATAAGAACGTACATTTTAGTGCCACAGTATTTATCCTGTTACACAATTATTAAATTTTAATAATCAGTAATGCATTAATAACCCAACATATCGGACCAATTATATGACTCATTTTAGATTTCATCGCTTCACTAGTATCCACATACCGCTTCAATAACCTAATGCGCAGAATATGACTATGTATCTTGTTTCCTATTTTCTATTAAAATAAAAAAAGGCATTTTACAGATTCAAAATTTTTAACATAAAGTTCTCATAACACTTGAATTTTTCTTGCAACCCTGTCATTAGTTCTTCAAATCAAAATCCCTTTGGCGATTGAACAAGATACAACTGCATTCGTCATACAGTCCATTTCTATCTTCTCAGGAGCCTTCACTCGTATGTTTCTTCTTTCGCATGTTATTTCTAGGATTTTAGCTTTTTCGGGCAGCTCGCTGTAATACTTCAGTTTTTTCATTCCATAAAAAAGGTATGAGATTCAACTGCAAGGAATTTTAAAGATTTTTCATATTGTTTTAGTTAACAAGATGTTCCTTTACTTTCTTCAAAAGATTTTTTTACTAAGAAATTATAAATTACACGGTTATTTTGTAACAATTTAATAAAATATTCCGAGCCATTAAATGTATTAGATTGAATTTTTTCATAGATTATCATTGAGTTCTTCGCTCTTGTATTCAGTATTTTGCTCTGCTCCTTTTTTGAATTCCAACATTTCAAATGCTTCATTCATGCGTCCCTTTTATTTTAAACTAGCCAACTTTGGCGACCAGCCGGTTCGCCAGTATTACCGCTCGCTATAATTTTCAATTAAATATTTTAAGTAACTGGTCTCTTAATAGATTCTCAAACAAAACATTTTTAATCTTCAAATTTTGATAGCCATACCAAACTTCTACTGTTGTTTAAGTTTCTTTCAATTTACTCTATATATTTTCCTAATTTGTTGTCATTTCCGGTAAAACTTCGACTTTAATTTAAAGTGGAAATGATGAAATTGCAATTAATATAAAGATATTTTTTAATAAAACCAAACGTTTTATTTTATTTATCATCTTTATTGTTATTTATTATTATTATTATTGAATATGAGTATTGCAAACAGAATCGCTCGGTATATAAGTCTTATGTGAACTACAAAATATTTTTCATAATTTATGTAATATCTCAAAGAATAATTCAACAAGAATTTCTGAGATTCAGTATAAAATTCAGTTTTTAGTTTTGCTTTCAAAAGGATTGAAATGAAATCAATAATAATATTTTGTTCCGGCCTATAAATATATTTCAGAAATTAGGAAGTCTAAATTTAATGCAGTAAGGTATCATATTCTGAGAATTATTCTGGACACACCAAATTTTAAATAAATGAATGAATGTTTCTATTTTCAACGATCAATTAAGACTTATTTATGAAGTTTTAAATATTAAAAATTTAGAAAAACTCAACATTTTCATAATCTTAGGCCAATTAATCTTGAGAAACCTACGCGCGGAATGGCGTATTTTCTTTGAAACGATCGATGGAAAATCTAAAATTATCCTTTTTTTATTAAATAATGATATTCAAATTTTCATAAATCAGTCAGTTTAAGTGATTGATTTAGTTCATTGGAAATCAACTCCTTTTATTTAAAATATTAATGTTTCAAGAACATTTTGTAATCGTGATTTCCACAGCAGAAGCTTTATGTAAAATCAAGAATTCATTATTTATTAGAGCATTTATTGAATCAAGTTACATAAAATACAATTATCTTACATTTAGACCATTTTAGCAGATCTGTGTCTAACTAAAGGTTTACAAATTAGCTGTGTGGCCCTGATTTGAATGGATAACCTGTTCATATTAAACAAAACCTGCCTTAAAATAAAACTGATTTATTGGATTAATAATATAGAGAGTGTAAAATATCATAAAATAATTTTTCTTGAATTTATTTTTTAGAAAAAATAATATTTCATATTTGTTTCATTTCCTACAGACACGTGCCGAAAATTATATTTTTGCAGACTTCATTTCCAAAAAGATTTAATTTATTTTTAATTGGATCTTTAATCAATGTGATGGCAACACTTTGAAAAAAGCTATTTTTTTCCCATGAATGCGAAACGTGCTCGTGCAGCTTAAATTTTATTTTTATTTTGTACGAAAAAAATTGCTGAAAAATATAGCTAAAATATTTATTTCATTAAAAATAGAAATTTAATTTTAAGGTTAAAACATTGGTATCATTTAAAAGATAAATTTCTGATCTTTAACTTGATGTAAAAATCTTTTTTGTGCGGTAATATTTTCAGAAGTTATAGCAATAATCTCGAGGTGCACATTGCTGGCCTCCAAGGTATACACGTGCCAAATTAGGTAGCTGAAGGTTGAATGATCAGGTCTGTAGAGCGCCAACACACACACACACACAACATTATTTTTACATTAACAAGTTTAATGTCTAAAGCTTAAAATGGAATTAAAATAGATAGAATGAAATATCTTTGACAAAAGCAACATATGATATGGTTTTAATCTAAAATTCATATGCTACTATTTTCAACTTGGACAGCATTCAGCGAAAATGTAAAGCACATA
Organism: Argiope aurantia; assembly: GCA_026543865.1. Lineage (NCBI taxonomy): Eukaryota > Metazoa > Arthropoda > Arachnida > Araneae > Araneidae > Argiope > Argiope aurantia. Next base: position 28,611 of record JAPMOR010011435.1, read on the forward strand.
TATTTAAATATTCATGCTTCATTTAGGGATTTTTATATTCACAATTACAATTTTTTTTATTTCCTTTTATTCTTCTTATTCTTTAAACTATACTGTTACCATAACATTTAAGACAATATTTGATCGCCCTTGGTTCATTCCTGGTGAAGTAGGTGAAGCATCCTTAGCAACTCTACACATGTATTAAATGTGAAGAAATAACAAGTAAAATAAGTTAACTTATATTCAATATAGTAATGACTGTAACACTAAAAAACTGACAATTTGTACTACTTCGACTTTCGAAATATAAATAAAATATTGATTACAAATACGGGGTGGTTATAATTAAAATGACCCTATTCCGACTCCTTTTGAATCCGTTCTGCCTACCGGATTTTGATGAAACATGGTATATGCGTTATATGGACTATGGGGAAAAAATTTTTGCAATGAAAAAAAATAGTTCAAATTTTGGCCACCAGATAGCCTTTTTTTAAAAAATTCTTATGCAAATTAGTCAAACCTATAAAGATACTTGCAGTCAGAATCCGAAAATCATTCTGCTTGTCTTTGTCATTCTTAATCATGCCTTTACAGAAAAAAGACCGAACTTTACTGGTATAGCTTTTTTAATAAAACTGTAGCAATCGCCTAGCTGCATTGAGTCAGTATCCTCGTTCTAAAGTAATTGCAAAAAGGGCCCATATCAAAGAAGGGTTTGAAGAAGATTATTATGAAATTTGAAGAGACTGGACACTTGGGTGTGCTGTCAGGAAGAGGGCGGAATCCAGATGCGAATGAAACTCTAAAAGATGTCGTTGTTGCTGTGGTTGAAAGAGCCTCAAGCTCCGACTTTTCTTTAACAAATATTCTATTTGTGTCACGTGAGTTGGCGATTCCGTGATTAACAGTGCTAAAAATTCTGCGACCCGTTTAAAAATGAGATTCACGTGGTGCAAATACTGTAACCTCAAGACCTCCAAACCAGCTATGAATTTGATCGCCAATTTTTGGCGATAATATAAGTTGGTGAAACGTGGCCTAGGCAAAATCTATGGTCGAGGAATACTTTTTTTCTTTAGATGGAGCTGTAAATAATCAAAATTGCGACTATGGGTTGCTTCCCCTTCTAATGTCATACATCAACAACCACTGCATTCTGCTGATTTTATCCTCGGACCGTTTTTCTTGAAAATTCTCACTTATCAAGGTCTTAAAACGCGCTCTGTTAAGAATGCATGGTACAGTGAAATTCTTCGATAGTATTCCATTCCTGCTTTCCTGGAACGGCAATGTTTGCAGACCACTGTCTTCATACAGGATATAGCAACACCCCACATTGGACGCCAATTCAAAGAACTGCTTCGTAAGGATTTTGGTGAGGATCGTGTAGTAACCGGAGCTTTTTTGGATGCCTAACCTCCTCGTTCACTCGACTTAAATCCCTGTGATTTCTGCTGTTTGCGACCTAAAAGATCATATTTATGGAAGTAGAATTTGAAAAATTTTACCTGAGTTGAAAGCCAGCATTACACTCCAGTAGATGAAATCGTTCAGTAGTTTCATCGCGCTACCATTGAACACGCTATAATGCGCTTTCAGCGTGTAATTGATGACAGTGGAGGATATGTTGAGCACATTTTTTAACTGAATAAGTTTTAATGATTCTGATACATTTTTGTCCTTCTATAGACGCCACAATTCCCCCTAGTGGAAAAATTGTTAACTTTTTTTATTACAGAAATTTTTTCCCTGGGTCCATATAACGTATATATAAGGTTGCATCATAATCCGAAAGGCAGAACGAGTTCCAGAGTGGTCTGAATAGTATCAATTTAATTATATCATCCTGTAAATTATTTTATTGATGAGTTTATCAGTATTAAATGGAAAAGTTAAATTCAGGTGTTCGCAACAAACTTATTTTAAAAAACGTATATCACCAGAGTCCAAACATTCGTTTCAGAAGATTAACTTTAATTACTACATAAAATACTGCTATGAAAATATGTTTCCAATGTATGATGTGACTGAATATACCTATCAAAGTCTATCTTAATACCAGTGTCTCCAGAATACGAAATTGAAGTATTAGAAAATGTTTCTCGAGAATTGTAAATATTTGCCGTTTTAAGAACTTATCGGGAAATATAGTTCCACGAAAATCCTTAATATGGCGAATATTTTCTAGAAATAAACATGTTTACGTCCTAAAGTAATATGTATGTCTAAGATTCAGTTACATGTTACGTCAATAGTGGCATCTCAGTATTTAGCATTTGATATTGTGTTATGGTTTTAATGGTTGTTTTCAAAAATATATTCAAAGAAAAGTTTCTGCCATATCGGAATAATATTAGCAGAAATATACTTTAGATTGATACGTAATGGAGGAAAAGGGAGAGCTAGAGAGATTAGTACGCCTCATTGACCTTTTCCAAAATATACCATGGATTATATCATTTCAATGTAATAATTGTTAATTTCGTTTATGATGAATTTAGAAACATATTTCCACACGCTGTTTTCTTTTTTAACATAAAAATTTATATATGTGTAAAAAGATATTATTTATTTGCAGCAGAATCTCAGGCTAAGGCATAAAGGAATATATATTCTTAAATATAAACTAACCAACAACACTAGTATTGTAATAAATCCCTTGAACTTAATGCATCGATGAAGCCTGAAGGCAATTTTCCCCAGGAGCGTTCTTAATGAAATTCATTCATAAACTTGCTGCAAGTTTAATCTTGAGTTATCATCTTGATCATGGTCCCAGGAGTAACACAAGATTCTTTCTCTTATGTCTGTGGGGAACGACAAGAGAAGTAAGCAAGCTAATCTATTTATCCGCTAAATTAAATAGAGCCTGTATTAATTCGATAATTAGGAGGGTGAAAATGGTGTGTACACTATAACAGGAAACCATTTCCGCCAATAACATGCCACCTGATACCTTGGGATATTATTTTGGCGTAAAACAACTCGTTACCTTACTAGAGTTTCATTTCGGGACAAATTTGCAGGATGACAACATTTTTTCGATAATGTTCGAGAGAACCCTTACACATCGGATTAATTTGATTTTCGATGAAATATCACCTTTGTTTATTCATTATGGCAATCCCGATGTCTCACCAGTCTACAGGAAGGAAAATTACTTTTACAATTTGAGAAGGAATTTATAGAGATTGCTGGGCTCTAAAACCGATCTTGACTTGTGGAATTTAAAATTGTATCGTAAATGAAGAGAATATGTAAAAATTTGTAGCCTGAATAACATAATGTTTCTACATGCAATTCTTATAAATAAGTCATATATCATTTTCTTCTATTCTATTTTAAAACATTTGATTGAAATATTTTCTTGTGTATATTTATTGTATGAAGGAGTCATTGTTAAGAGAATATAGTTATTTTCCTATATTTCTGATGGTTTTAAAGGGAAAGTTTTTGTATGCTGTTAAAAGTACCCTTAATGACAATAGTAATTTGCTAATACAACTTTATGCGGCCTTTTTGTAGAATTTATATTCTACGTTTAATTAGCTTTGTTTCATATTACTACACGCTGCATTTTGAAATAAATATTTTAATCTTTCCTCGACGAAAAGAAATTTTTAAATTTAGCAGAGTTTTGATCTGCTTTATTTATACATCAATTAGTTTTTCTTATATTTGAAGAACAAATAAAAACATTTTTACAAAAGATATTTTAATTTTATTTCCATTCAGCAGCAAACGATATTGAAAAATAAAACTCTTTATTCTTTCACTATTAGGTTTGCTGATAAGACTTACGTATAATAGAAATCCGTTTGTTTCTAGATTGTAATTTTTCCTATTCATAAATATATTTTCTTTCTTTTTAATCAAGTTTAATGCATATGTAAATAATAATTTATGAATAACAAAAAGGGAAATAGTTGCCATGAATCATTTACATCATGCGTGAAGTAAAATTACATTAAACAGTCTCTTATAAACATTTCTTTTAACTGTTTGGACCTAATATCCAGCAAACGAAAAAAAAACTATTTACATATAATATAAGACAGCATTGGTAATTATTATGAAGGTACAAAGGTACATATAATTTTCTCTTAATCATATAATTTCCATAATCATATAATTTACTTTTCTTATTCGAAGGAATTTCCTTTTGCCAGTATTAGTTACGATGCTATTTAGCGGTCATTGTATAAAATGTAGTAATAAATTCACAACATAGCACAAAACATGAGCTCATATACTTTTATCGTTTAGTAGAGAGACAAAGTATCTTTTAAACGTTATGGTAAACATACGGATATAGACCAGTGCCCATCTTTGTGGAACATTAACTTGATTCTCATTCAGAATAACTTCACCCCAATGCCTAACCACATGTCACTTAATAACCGAAAACAAAATAATTTTAGCCATTTTTGTCCTTTCTTTCTCATAAAAGATGAAAAAAGAGAACTTTTCAGATTCTGAGCTCGTATGTCAGCATCCTGCGGAAATTTTCCAGCAACCATGTTAGTAGTCCTTCAAATCAAATTTCTTTTAGCGTCTGTGTCCTTTAAAGAGGACGCAGAAGCTTAATAGAGTGAAAAACATAGCCGAATTAGCAACAAATTGGATCTTTATTTTACCATGATCCTTCATTCTCGTCTGCTTTATAATTAAATTATTTTTATTTGAAGGTTATTTCCTTAATTCTGGATTTACTCAGGAAATACTCATTTTTACGGATTTTACAAATGAGGTTGGTTGGTTGGTGTTTGGATTTTTCTGGAGCTAGAGTTAATCCTGGATAAATGGGGCCAATATATCGTTCAATTGAAATGAAATCGCAGACAAATAAAAGTCTTTAAACAGCATTGTCACTGTAATTGAAAAAATTTCGTAAAAACAAGCATGGCTTTTGAATAAGAATGAAATGTGAACCAAAAATAAAAAGAAAAAAAGTGTTAAGAGTAAATTAAAAAAAACAGTTTATTTAAAGAATCAGTTCAAGATAAAAAAAATATATATGGATGATGTTAATCTCCAACCAAGTTTTTCAAGCTAAGATATGTTGAATTAAAATGATATTGACGATAAGATTCAAAAGAAAGACAGTGAACTAAATTATGTTTTACACTAAAATTCATAAAGACAAATACGAAAAAAAAACTGCTGCCCTTTCTAGCAAAAAATTGATCACAGTGAGTGAAACGAATATGACTCAAATGTAGACGACTCATTGTGACCTCACCTCTCGTATGGGTCAACCACTCATCTAAAAGTCAGAAGGTGAGACTCAGTATCAAAGCATGTCAAAGATATTTATAGTTTGTTCTTTGATAATGGACGATCATCTGATTTTGTAATTAAAATTAGGCAAACTTTTGTTTTTTAACGTCTATGGCAGAGATTCTATACCTTTTAGTATATACAGGACTGAACCTTGCAACTTTATATTTCAAATTAGTCGCCATTGGTCGCAGCACAGTTTGTCGGAGATATTGGTTATATTTAATTTCATTTAGAATATTTAAGACATAATTTCAGGTCTATAATTTCGTCAAATTGTCAGTCATTAAAGTAGTATTAATTCATTTGTATTATACTTTATTTGTTTACTGCCTATGTCAACTTTTCTAGTGGAATCTATTTCCATGACATCAAAACGTAATTAAAAGCATAAATTTTCTACTTATCTGTCTTCTAAATTAAGCGGTATTGTAACTTTCCTATATTTATTCATCCTATAAACTAAGTAGATATTAAAAAGAAACCTTCTTTAATTTTCAACAATGGAAGAAAATCAGACGATCAAATACTTGATGAAATAAAGAAAGTGATTTGGGTTTCATTCACAACACTGAAAATATTGTATATACTTCAAAATATTTTTTAGTTAATAAAAGTCTATCCTAAAGAATTTTGCAGCAATTAAATTGACATCACTGAAGAAATATACTTTGTTCGAATTCAATGCCATGTAAAAACTATTTCTGTGCGGAAATAGTTTCGGAAGTTATCACGAAAAAACATCAAAATCGAACAATTTTTAATTAGTTGAATTTCAGAATATAAGCTCAAAAAATCTCTCCGAGGTACACATTCCTATCCTCCAAATTATACCTATATCCATTCCGTAGCTCTAGGTCAAACGGTCTGGCTTTTAGAGCTCCAAACGTATACACACACGTTCAACTTTAATATTATAGAAACGTAATAATGAAGAACAATAAAGATATCGTCTAGCCCTAACCATTGCTATGATTTCCTCCTAAAAATCTCTTTACATCTATATTCATTATCAATGCTTGCCTATCTTCTTCCATCGTCCATTTCAGAGTGTCGAAATAATCCACATAAAGTAATATTTTAATTTGAGAATTATTGATCATGTTGGAGTTTTCTAATTAGTTAACCAAGCTTGGAAATTTCTTTAATGAATTGGCGACGAAAATTGGTGAAATTGGCCTGGCTGTAGTTTTGAATACTCAGTCTTTTTCACAATAATTTTGGAATAAAGAAGTGGAAAAAGATAGTATTTAATGATGTACCTAAGAATACAGACTAAAATTTTGCGAAATATATGCGGACATTAAGGCAAGGAATTCTGTAGCCATTTTGTTAAAATAAAGAATGTATAGAAAGTAATTGTTGTTGTTTATTAATCTGCTTTAAAAATAACGTTAGTGGTGGCCAAAATACTATTGATTATATTTCTACATGTTATTAACTTTAACTAGATGTTGTTATATATGACTAATTTGTCACAATCAAATGTAGTTTAGATTTACTTTAGATCTACAAGCATAAAAAGTTATACTGCTTAATTTCGTTACTTAATTTAACTTTGTTGGCATGATTTTATTTCTTATTTTGCATAGCCTAATCAATTTCATTTAGAGCTAAATAAACAACAAACGCTACAATAGAGTCAGAAATGGAATAATAACATGCATAACTGCAAACCAACAATTTGGAAAAGGAATATATATTTATATCTTGTAATTTCTTTACATCAAATGAATGAATATTTAATAAAAAGTATAAATATTAGTGAATATTACCCTGATATTCAAATGTACTAGTATTCCAACCACACCAGTAATAGTAACACACAATCGAAATCAGGGTTTCTTTTTTTTATTCAAGACTATATATCTTTTTTGTGCATGTACAATGAATAACTAGATTACTACAAATCTCACTTTCCTATTAAAAGCACTAAAGTATATTCACCCAGTGCACTTTGCTCTTCTAAACCGACGCATTATAGTAATTGCCTTCCACTTTGAGCCTGCCGTTGAAGTTCACGTGACATCTTCAAATGACGGCATTGTTGTTGAAAATTCATTAGCGGACTAGCTGAATATTTAATCATGAATTACCATTTTGATCATTGTTTCAGCATAAGAATTTTACTCATGTGCTTTTGGGAGATGACAGGGCAAGTAAATAAACTAATCTATTTATCCAAATAATTAAGTAAGGAATATATTAATTCTGTAATCAACCGGTTGTTAAAGGTTGCTCGTGATAATTTCGAACAATTTATGTCAGGCCATCTGGTATCATAAGAAGTTCCTACAGTAGAAAAATTCTCATTATATCTTTTGGAGTTTCAGTATGGTACTAATGTGTTAGATCATGGTACTTCGGAATGACTCGTGCATTAACGGATTAATTTGAGTTTCAGTACGCTACTACATTCCTTGTTCCTTTTCACTAATCTAAGGTTTCGCGTTTCAGCAGAAAGGAAAATTACTTTTCTGATATGTGAATGGGTTTATGGAGGTTGATCTGATCTTCGAACATTTTCAATAATCGGACATAATTAAAAATTACGCTAAAATACTTGCGAAAATTTGTAAAAAAAAAAAAAAAAAAAAAAAAAAAAAAGGTTATGACAAATCTTTCATCAAACACTTTTTGAAAAATACATGTAATATTTCTTCTTTGTGGGTCTTGAATGTTATGCAGGACAACTAATCTATTTCAGTTTAGCATTTATTTAATTCAGAAGAAAAACATTACCCAGAGACTTGAAGGTTCGCACTGAATATTATCGCAAACGGATATTATCGCAAAGTAATTATAATGTCAACACAATTAGCTAATTTTTGTTACTTTGTTGAATTAGCTACTTTAATGTTAATACAATTAGCTACTTTTTTGTATTTTCTTTATATTATCATTAAAATTTTCGATAAAATATTTTGGAACCTTCCGAATTGAATTCTTGTAAAATATTATTGCGTATTTAAAGAATTTTTATCGCCTCATAATAGCAAACAGTGAACTTATACACTAATTAATACATAAATAAAAAGATCATGCTGTTCATTCAAAGAAGTACCGAAAGTATTCTCCCAAAACTTCATCGCATATTCTCCAATAAATGTCTTATACCCTTTTCTCCGCATAAAACTGTGAATCTTGTTCAAGGCCGCGAATACGCGTTAGCGAAACATAGGTCTTAGGTGTTAATTTAGCATTTTTACTGAATCTATCACGATAATATATATTTTGGGCATCTTTTAATCGGATTTTTGACACCAAAATTTGCTACAAAACTTCAGTTGTAGTCATAAAATAATATACTGAATGTCACTATTTTAAGTTATTGCGATTATAATTTCTTGCGTTTAAATTGGTGCGAAGGTTTAAATAGTCAAACTGTCAACCGACTGAGGGATATGGTTCAAAACTTAATAAGTATGTATTTATATTCTAAATCTACGTACCAGATTTTATCTACTTAGCTCTTTGCTTTTTATAAGTATCGAGTTAGCTTGTAGTCGAAACGCAAGGCTTGCAGATTTCCTTTGAACAAATTTTGCTAAAAATCTGATAGAAATCTACAAATTTTATCATAATTTCATTCTTTTACCTCTAGGCATTTTTTTTAGTTATTGTATTTACAGTCTAATATACAGAAGAATGCCAAAAAATGGGGTTTCCCGCTAGAAAGAGACCGGAAAGCGGAGAATCGTCAAAATCTGAATTTTGAACGATTACAATAAATTTTGTCTATGTCTCCGGTAAAATGGTGCTTGTCTTACAATACATTTTTCTAGGAAAAGATAGGTACGAATTTATTCTATGTAATATGAAATTTTTTAAAATTTTATTTAAATTATTTCAGAAATAATATTAGTAATAACAAGTGGTCGTTCAAGACCGTAGAGGAAAAAATTTATTTTTCACTTGAAAATATTAAAACACATAAAATGTAAAAAATAACTGTTTCCTGAATTTATCATACAAACCAATTTCCTTCGTATTTAGCGCGTAATATACTCCTAGATAATATGTGGCTTATCCCACCTGGTCGACAGTAACATCAAACCAGGTCCATGGCTCATTATTACCCAATCGACTAGTCACAATAAAAGGGCTTAAAATTCATTTTCAAGAGGTCAAGGACCTAGTGTCACCAAAGGCTGAAGTCTGACTTTGCCTCATGCCTGCATTGTATTTAGCTAAACATAATGGAATGGCATTCATGCCTTAGGTGACCTTACCAGAAGAATACTATCCCAATGTACTTCGCCCATTCCGCCCAAAAACACTCCCCCGCCGAAATGAGGCAGCAGTGCAGGACTTAAGGGGAACCTAGGTAATATTATTTAATAAAGCAGTGTCATCAGTAAATTTCCACATTGTTTGAAATCTTGCAAACTTCAATTTACTAGAAAATAACATCTGGTAAATCTGAGTTTTTCATATCAGTTTTTTTAAATATCCCCTTTAAGTTCAATTTTGCTTGAATTTGAATTTATTGATGTTTAAATAATAATTTTAATTTCTTTAATGCTTTTATTCTTTAAAAGGTGCCATTTCATCAACGTATTTTGTGCTTGCTAAGTTGTTTTCTCGTGTTTTATCCCTTATGACACTATAGTTTAAAATTACTCTGAAATATACTGAACAACTTTTTGTCCTTACTATTTTGCTCTAACATTTTAGCACTTTTCTAGGGCCGACATTATTTTAAATAAACTGCTTTCCCCATTTTTGGTATAGTAATATTTGTTAAATATAAAAAATATATATATTTCTGTATCCAAATACATATTCTATTTCTTAAAATGACACGGGGTTTTATTGAAAACAAAAAAGTGCCTAAAATGGTTTGTTATCATATAGATGGCTCTTCATATGATAACAAAAGCAATAATTAGTAAAATAATTGACTTCTAGCAAAGATTATGTTCTTTATTACAGATGCTCAACATATCAACTGTCCATGCTTGTAGTCAATACCTGATTGCCAAAAATACCTGTAGTCGATGAACAATGTTATAAAAAGCTCTGTATAGAATGTGTGTAGCTGTGGTTAAAAATGGTCGTCGGATGTTGTCTTTTAGCATCCCTAATGACATCGGAAGATCGCAGTAGACTTGCGACTTCAGGTAACCTCCCAACCAAAGTCATACAATGGAGTTTCCACGACAGTTCCAGAATTTTCAGTAACCCTAATTCTGCAGTTGTGGCGGTTGACAAACCTTCGGTGTGTGAAATGTGCTTCGTAGGTACAGAGCACTGTAGACAAACAATTATCATCTTTCTCAATTTTTTACGTTGTTTGTTTTTTCAATACAATCCCATGTCATTTCAAGCATTGTGTGAATATTCACCCCTTTATCTACATTATTCCGCGAATTATTGAATTATTGCTAAGAGATTTGAATAACCCGATATAACTTCACATACGAGACGATAATTGCACTGTTGACTAATTCTGCATGCTAAAATGAATAGTAAAAACTAAAAAAAAGGAGCATTTCTTGTATTGACGAATAATTTAAGGATATTTTAGAGCAGAAAGATGATAGTAGTTACGTTTATTTTTGTAATATTTACACATATATTTAAAACAATTTGTGTGAATGAGGTTAGTCAAACTTATTTTATCTTCATCTTAATGTTTGTAGTTTTTAGTTTCGGAGTTATTTCTAAAAAGGCTTTCTGTAGCTACATAGAATTTCCTTGTAATTACTTGCAATAACTGATCCTTATTTTATAAAATATTTAATCATATCTCGAAATTGCAGGTCATATTTAATGAAATAAAGTATTTCAAAGTAATAACGTATAACAAAGTATAACGGAATGTATAGCAGAGTCATTTCGAAAGATTTGTAATCTCTAGACTTATAGACAATTTCAATGACTGTGTATTGCAAAACGTCAGACAGATCGTTAGAGACATGCTGACTTCTGAAATCGGTATATTTATTTCAAGTTAATTCTAATACAATATATGCAAGGGAAACATCACCATGGAAGTTGAGACGCTCAGTTTGCAGACATATGTGAAATGGGGTCCCCAAGTCATTTAGTTACTAACAGTAGATAATAGGGATTGAATATGAGCTGAAAGATTGAATATTCGCATATCAGATAATATATTTGAGATTCAAACTCCGACAAATATCTTACACTACTCAAAATCTCACCGGTTTATGAGCTTGGACCATGTTAAATTATAGTGTTCTCCTGTGTAAATTATTGATTTGGATATCTGAATAATAATATTTAGTCCTTGTTCACCATTGCGAGGTATATTCCGGTAAATGTCCTTATTGTTTGAAAACGGGATAAAAATTTAAAATAAATTATTAATCCATCTGAAAAGTTAGTAATCACTCTGGATAATGGCATTAATTTTTTTTAATTGTCAGAACACCACTTGGGATATCTAAATAAAATATTTGAATGCATTCATAAAGGGACAGAAAGACATTCCTCTTCATTTCATATCTATAAATATCAGTTGTAATCCTTTCCCATAATGAATATGTTTATTTTCATAAGCAATAATGATTTTATATACTTTGGGTTAATTATTTATGTAACTGCTTAACTCTATCAATTCTGAAAGGCTCCAAACGCCCATTCAAAGAACGATATGGTGAGTGCCGTAGACACCTGATCATCACTGTGAAATTTCTAGTTAAATGCGATTGGGTATCCGATGAACTTGCTTTGTTCGTTAGAGACGATCGTCCAAATAAATTTAGATGATAGAAAGGATTTCTGATAACACACTTAAAGGATGTCCAAACATATATTTATTTAATAGCTAGAAGCTGGCACCTTTTGTATTTCAGATCTATATCCGAATAAAGGAGCCTAAAATACACATTCGGCTCTTTGGTACCCATGTCAGTGATTATTTGCCAAAGATCGCAATCAAATAGACTGTCAAGTGCACCAATGCTCGTCATTGGCATACGATTAACAATGCACAAGCAAGTTTATTACAAAGTATGTGAGACAGCTCCCAGAAGGCCATTCCAACAGGTAATATTTACGTACCCATAACTCTAGACAATCTATATAAGTTATTTGCAACAAACTTTCAGACTGAGGCATAAAAGAAAAATATTCTTTCTCCACTTGATCTTCACTAACCATAGATTAACTAATAATTCAAAAAATATATTAAGAAATTTGTAAAAATGTACGAATGCTTTATTATTATAATGCTTCTAATATTGCATGGTATATATAGTCTTTTGTCTTTATGACTAGTAAATCTCTCAGCTTATAAATCTCCGTCTTTGTATTAACAGATATTAATTCTTACCTATCAACTTCGGAGACACAATATTTTCATTTCCCATCTTCATTGTTTTCGTACATTCAAAATAGGCCTGTAAAAAGTCTGATTCATCAATTCGTCTGATTCATCAATTCAATCCGATTCATTCTTCGTTTATTTATTTAGTAGATTATCAAAATTTCCCATGTAATGTTGCGTAGTCTTTCTGTAATTCATGGTTTTCTTATCTTTTTAAGTACTTTTTCATGCTGTTTGTTTTGGAAAAGAAATATTTAAATTATCTTCTGAGGTTTCTATTAAAATAATTTGGCTTTTATTTATGCGTTTCATTTTATTTCGTGTTTCATTTATCCATTTTCTTATCTATAATAGGACAGTTATTGACCAGTATGAAGTTTCTTGTATGTAATTTGATAATTTCAACAACAATTGGGTTCCTGTTTTTTTTTTTTTTTTTCCAAAATTTGATTGCTGATCAGAGCTTTGTTTCATGATGACATATTTTAAGTGTGCCAACTTTTATGCATTAAGACCTTGATTAAATAAAACTAAGAGCTAGTCTGACATTAAAATACAAGGTGATCAAAATTAACACACCCCTACTCTGAGCTCTCTATATACCGAACTACTCGATGTAAAGGCACCAAAATGGGTGAACATACTATTAAAGACATGGGGAGACGGATTGCGTGAAAAAAACGAAAGATGGCACTGTACAATAGTAAAGATACAAATAATCACAAAAATAAAATGCATGCGGTATGAAATTTTTCTTTTCTAGCTTCTATTTCTGAAATAAAAAAGAAGATAAAAAAAGTTAAGAAACTAAAACTGTCATAGTAACTGCAATTTGCACTGTAATCACAAAAATTTGGATAAATCCTTGGTTTTTTGCTATTTTTCTTAGCATATAATGGATAAAACTGGGAAAATGTCATTCTTATCAGCGATGGCTTCGCGCTTTGCTTGTGAAGTGGTTTTATGAAAACAAAGAAAATGCTGCAGCTGCACTTCGAGAGTTTCGTCGACTTGAGAATTTACGCAAAGGACCAACAGGTACCAAAATATGCTCGAAAATTTTACTGTACCCCAAATGCAACCGCACCAATACCTTCATGCAATTACCTTTCTGCAAGACGAAGCGCGTCCACACATTGGACTCAGTGCACAGCAGTTTCTTCGGTAACATTTTACTAATGATAGAGTAATTAGGTGTGCGTTCCCGCTAACCTAACCATGTCGTTCTATAAATCTTAATCCCTGCAATTTTTGGCTTTGGAGATACTTAAAAAATCTTGTTTATCGAGGATGTCTGATAACTTTGGTAGATTTGAAAGTCAGTATCACTCTATATGTGAAAAGCATCTCAATCGACCAATTAGAATCTGCAGTTGAACAAGCTGTCCGCAGAATGCAGATTTTACATCTGAAGAAAGGAACTTCATTCAACAGTTTCTCTTGCATCGATAAGGTCTTTGTGATTGAATGTTTGATAAGTTCGAATCAAATGTATTAAAAATGTATATTTTGAGAATTTTCAGGCTATTTTTTCCTCTACAGCGCCATCTATCAGTATTTTTGGAGCTAATTTCCCCCCCCCCGTATAATCCGTCTCCCTATGTCTTGAATAGTAAGTTAACCAATTTTAGAGCCTTTACATTGAGTAGCTCGCTGTATAGAGAGCTTAGAGTAGGGGCGTTTAATTTTGATCAATTTGCATTTCTACTAGGACATAATGATCTTTTTGAAAACGAAATATAAGAAAGAAAGTTTAATCACGCAGACTCACAGTAACAAAATAATGCCACTTCCATTGAATTCTAGAATATAAATAAAATATAATTTATATGAAAATTACTTGACTGATCACTCATTAATACTACCTCTAATTATATTCTCCACCTGTTAACATTCACAAATTGTTGAAATCTAATCATGAAAGGAAACTATGACCAATGCTCTTAAGATCAAAGGAAAACTGTTTTGTAATGTTTTTTCACAGTAGGTATTTTTGAGAAGGAACCATAAAATATTTCGTGTTTTGCACGTAATCTTAAAATGTATTCAGAATTTGAGATTTTCAACTGCATTGCGCTACTTCAATACAAAGTTATAAACATTTCACCTACATTAATAATTAATAATGCAATCGGTAGAATTGTTACTGGTTTTCATTCTCCGTCATTTTTGCAAAAAAATATCTTTAATTTAATATGCTTTTGAACATCATTATTATAATTATATGGATATTTTTTACATCAAAATTTTTTTAAAAAACGCGCATTTTGAACATTTAACATGAATGTTTTTACATAGAAAAATTAACTCTACTATTTTGAACTTTCAAATGTGCCGCAAATTGATAAAGGAAAATGAAAATTTTACTATTTATTATTTGATAAAAAGTAAGCATCTTTTTCTTTTCTTTTCATGTCACCCTCTCTATTTTGATGGATTCAAAAACAAATAGAGAGAGTTTGGTGAATTCAAACCAAATAGAAAGGGTTTGGTACAAAAATACAAACGCTTTCCACCCTGAAAGCAAGTAATTCTTATATAACTCTCGAAATTGCGAGAACAATGTTTTTAATGTTTGAAAATGTTGCAATTATTATTAGCAATCAAACACAGAAGAAAGCTTAATGTAATGAAATGATTGCTGAATATTTAATTCAAATGTTGGCTCTTTGAGAACTGGCGGTAAAGATTTTCTAATATTTCAAAAGAACAGCTGCTTGTATCTTAATGTGAAATAGCTTTATCACATAAGCTGAGTTTCACCTTTAGGTAAATAAATGGCACATATCCATACGGTATCCACTATCAGCTAGCATATATATGTGTATTATTTTTTATTATTCTATACAATTTAAATATTGAATAAGAAATATGGGAGAAGTGAATATTTTTCTGAACTAACCTAAATCTGTTTCAATAATTTCTTGTACATTATATGTATATTGAGAAGGTGTTCATTACTCGAGAATTTTTACTTATAAAACCTTTGCGACCAAATAAATCATAATCCAACAACTGACTATTTTCACATTCATTTGAATGCAGTAAAATTATGTCATATGAAAGAGGTCTTTGGTTTTCTGGACAAAAGGACAGTATTAAAGGCTTTGAACATCAGGGCATCAATGAAGCTTGCTGGCACCATTCTCTGCGAAATTTGTTATTAAAATTTATTCGGAAAGTTTAAGTATGTTTAATCAAGAATTATCATCTTGACCATGGCTCTAGAATTAGATTCCTTCTAATATGCATTTGATTAATGACAAAGGAAGTAACCAAACTAATCTATTTATCCCCTTAATTAAGTATATCTCTATTAATCCGATAATGAGAGGGGTGAAAATGGTAGGGGCACTACAACAATGCCCTATTTACGTTTATAACATACCACCTGATACCTTGTCAATTTTCTTTAATATGAAACAAACAACTCGTTTCCTTATTCGAGTTTGATTTGGGATAGGCTTCTTGAATCACCACCTCCTGCTTTCAATAGAGTTTTAGCTGACACATTTGTCGATTAATTTATTTTCATTTCAATGTCAGTCTTTTTGGTTCATTTGTGCCATTCTAAAGATTCAGCAATCAGTAAAGAGGAATTTGAGAAAATTTACTTTCAAATTTGTTGGGATTCTAAAGAAAAAATATTTTTTTTTTGTCGGGTAAATCTTTTATTTTAAAGAATAAGAATAATGTTATAAGAAGATTAGAGAATCTGAAAAAGATTGCAACTTATGTATCGTAATTTTACATGATTCATTTCTAAAAAACAACAAGCAATATTTCTTTTTCATCTTTTGAGCTTTGCATTTGAAAACTAAAATTGATTTATGGTTTTAAGGAATTATTATTGAAAGTTAATTATTAAGGAATTATTAAGTTAATTAATATTAATTTATTAAGGAATTATTATTGTATTTTTATCTCTGGTGTATTTCGAATATAAAGCTTCAAAATAAACTAATTTTAATTACAAATAATACTATACATATTGCAATATTCTTAAATTGGGAAAAGGACTATAATACAATAAGGGTTTACTATATTTAAACATTGTAAAATACATAAATTTTGTGATGTTGATGAATGTTGAGATTCTGTAATGTGAAACTCAGTTCCCAATATTGCATACAATAAGTTTTGCAGGTATTTAATAAAGTAATGCCCGATATTATAAATATTTCCAAAATACAAATTTTTTTGAAATAATGTGCAGTAATAGGCATTTTATAAATACATGTTCCAGTTAAGTTTTTCAAATAAAATCTCAAATAAAAATAAATTATTAAGCTGATACTAATATTTCTGAACCAGAATTTTACAGAATTCAAAGCTCTTGAAATATGTCAATGTCTTTTGAATATTAACCTATTATAAAATATTGTTGTTACGATAATTGAAATTCCACGGTATTCGTTATATAACTCAATATTTACCAATTATTGTATAATGTTGTATTGCTACTGGAGATGCCAATATAATTTGATAACAAACGTTTTTTACTTTTTCATTCAGATTTTTTTTTCTTATTTCATGTTATTAGAGAAGCAATTTTGCTACTTTTATTTATTTCTAAAGATTAAGAGTCCTACTATTTAGCACAATTGTAAGCAATTTTCCTTCCATATCCATATTTTTTGATAAAAGTTTTTCAATTCTATAGAGCACAAATAATAGCGTATTTTTAATATTTAATTTTTACTTTTGTTTCTAAGCAAAAGATTCTTTCAATTGAGAAATTTTTTCTTTACACTAGTCTTCTTGTTAACGCCTAGAGAATGCAAAATTGATTCCTTTTAATAAATGTTGATTCAAAATCTGTCAATAAAACGTCTCTTCATTTTCATAAATATAAAATCGTCTGATTTTCATTAATACGTTTTACATTCTGTATATTTAACTTGATTGTTCTACTAGGGGCCACCACAGATTTGAGAATGAGAAGTCTTCAGCATTGTGGTGGCTTCTCTCCACAGAAATGGTGTGGGAGTCCCTTACCAATGATGGGACATACTTCCCATGGGAAGGGTTGAACCTTGGCCGATGATGGTCCTTGTGGCTTAAACTTATTTTCCTGTCGTCGGGACCTTCATAATTCTCAGTGTGGATTGGAGTAATCAATTGAGGGATATTCAAATTGAGTGTAAATCTAAGCAATACTTTTTCAATAAAACAAAGAAAATTGTTTTGTCAGTATTGTTATATGTATGTTATCTTTCTCCTGCAATAAATGTAACTATTCTAAATATCCCTATAGTCTCCTATAAACTGATTCCCTGAGAAATGAACAAATAAACTTTTATGCGGTTTATAAATCATCCAAGCAAGTATTGATACAATAATAAAGGCAGAAATAAAAGTTCATTCTTTGAGCACTTGCAATTCAAAAAAAAATCACCAAAACTAGTTCAAATATTATTCTACAATGATTGTAACACAAATATATAATACATTCACAATATGCATAATAATAAATTTAACAAAAAACATTTTTAAAGAAACAAATAAAAATTTAATCAAAACAGATAAACAAAAACAACACAAAGAATACATTGTATTATATAGCAAATTTTCTGTGCATATATAAAGTCCAGACTGCACCACCATGGACTATTAGCGTGGCTGTTATTCAAAATTATTTCTCTCTAGTGGTCAACCACATGCCGCTTTAATAACCGAAATTACAAAATATTATAATGCCTTTTCTCCCTTTCTTCGAATAAAATGAAATAAAGGACAGCACTGTAGATTTTGATCCCTCATGTCAGCACCTTATAATACTGGAAATTTTCCACAATGTTATTATTCAGTCTGTTCGCGTTTCTGCTGTGTGAGGATGCAATGTTTATAAGAGAGCTTACGGAAAGTTTAGTTTATTTAGTCGAATGTCCGATTCCTATTTTCTTATGATCTTTCCCCTTCGAATTTTCTATGATTAAATCTTTTCAAATACGGAGATTAAATCCATAATTTTATATTTTTCGTTCAGAAATCATCGTTAACATTCTGATTCTACAAGTAAGGATTCTATAAGTAATTAATCCTACGTCAAAGATTTTACAATGACACTTGTAGTAGAAGAATGGTTTTCTGGTTTTGTTAATAAGGTTTTTAAAATAATGTGCTTTTAAAATTTACAGCACAAATTCCTTACATTTTAATATACGAAATTTAGCCTTCAAATTCAGCCATTCATTTAATTAATACTTATATATTTTTTCAGAGCCTATCAACCAGTAAAATAAGGTGCTATAGCACCTTAGAGGTTTTGAAATCTCAAAAGGCACTGGCAGAAAATTGGCTATTTATCGCTTTTGACGGATCAATTTTTTGCTTTTAGGGTTATTAGAAAATGATAAAGAAGGTGGTCACATTTAGCAAATTACCACCAAAAAAAATTCACAACTTGACTTGAATATCCGCCATATACCCGATTTTCATGTCTGGCCAATAAAGGGCAGGGTCGTAAGAAGTTATTGCCTGAAGAAATACAGAGGAAAGAAATGAAATGAACGCGAAAAATCGAATAGATTTATGTGAAGTTACATAAAAAATTATTTTTCATTTATTTATTTTTTAATTTTTAATTTTTCTTGCTGGCAAAAAAGTTTTGGAACTCGGAAGATTTGGAGATAACAAACAAAAAGAAAAGAAAAAAAAACTTCGTTTTCTAAATATCGACGCATACGTAATTTGATAGTAATGTGAATTGTTTAAAACCATTTTAAACTAAATTTTTACGAAAAAAATTCTCGTCTAGAGGAAAAAAATTTAGAATTCGATTTATTTTGGATGGTCTAAAACCATCACTTTTCTAAATGATTTAATTCTGAAATATGAATCATATGAGAGCATGATGTTTTTCTGTAGGATCGTTACGATATGGCTTAAAAAAATACTGTCCTTACATGATAACTTGAAATTTGCGACAGCAAATTTCACTTTTGTTTAAAATTTTCATTCAAAAACAGAAAGAGCATAAGGGCTATTATTTTTAAATATGTATGAAGCGAATCCAATTTTCTTTACATTAAATAACTTTGTTACATTTAAAAATTTAAACAGTTATAAAAATTGGATTTAACATCATCAAATTATTTGAAACATTATTAATCACCTAATCCTAAATGGAATTAATCTAACTACCTATATGGAAAAAAGAAAGATACTAATCACTGTAACTTTCAATAGATTTAACAGTGTTTCTTGAGTTAAAGTCTCTTTTGACGTTCTAAGCTTCTGGCAGATAGCTGCTTTTGAATCTATGGCTAATCAATCGCTCTTTTTGTTCAGTTTCGTCGTTAAAAGTCAGAGATTAATTCCGGCCTATCGATTCCAGTCAAGCTATGACTCCACTTCCTGCATCAATTGATTCATCCCGTCCAAACTACGTGTGTCCGATCATCTGGTCATATCAAGATCGGATTATAACAAATCTAGTTCTTCAAAGATCATCTGGCTATTTAGCTTCTTTTCATTGACTTATTTCATGGACTTTTATATCTTTTTAGTATTTTGTGGTATTTTTTATATTTCTCTAATTATTAATAGATTTCATTTTGAATCCCTTTGCATTCGCATATGATATATTAAGATAATACTTAGAATTCTTTTCTCCAGTTATACTATAAGAAGTTGAAGCTGTTTAAAATCACCCTAGCAAAATAAATGTAGAAGACTTTTTTTACTATAATGGTACGAAGAAAATAACAACTAAATTAATTTATATTTATCTGATATCCCATCCTACAAGAGAATGCTAGATTCATGATTATAAAATACATAATCCTTTCTTTCGATTAAATTTTTATAGTTTGACAACCAGATCTATTCGAAATTAAGCGAATGAAGGGAAATATATTAACAATTCTATCTAAATAATAAAATAAATGAAGGGAAATAAAAATATTAATACTTAAAATATTATACAATATTTTATTCATGTTACTGAATAAAATATTGCATACAACATAAATAAATTGTTTTTGTAATGTCCAGCATTTATTTTTTCTTGAAATAACTTAGGACATGGTAATTGAGCAAGTGATCTCTCGAAATCCACTTAGATTAATTACATGAATTAAATCGATAAGTAATTAGGTATTTCGAAATGGAAGATTCTTACATCCACATTTAACTTGTTTTTAAATAGTGCTTTTAGTATCAGCAATTCTATAAAAAATATATATATTGGATATTTCGTATCTTCTTGCATCACCCTTAAAAAAACTGAAATTGAAATTTCCCAATTGGATTGCATAATTTTCGAATTTGAGCATAAAATAGGAACGGAATCTCCCACAATGAGATAATACTTATAATTTTTATTACTCTATTTTTGCTTTTATTTTATTGCCATTTTCATAAAATAAAATACATATTCAAACGTGTAACGTTTTTATCACCAAATTTTCAATTTTAAAACCTATGAAATTTTATTTTATCTTTCTTAAGAAAATTTCACAGTAAATTTTTGAAAAATAAGAGTAGCAAAATTTTTGCAAGAAATAATCTTTTAGTACTGTTATCAATCTTTCCAAAAAAAGTGGAGAAAAAAACGTAATTCTTAAGGAAAACACAAAAAAATTTGTTGGGCTAATGAAAGTTATAATTAAAACAATTCTCAAAATCTTTCAAATTCATAAATAATTCTATTACGCATAATAGTTTAAATAAAATGAGTTTAATTAATCAGTTGCATTATTTCAATGGATCCATAAGTAAATTAATAACTTACACTAGATCAAGCCATTCTTTACAAAGATTTTAAAAAAAAGATCCATATAGGTATAACAAAGGAAAATTATTTCGTAAACATTATAATTAATAAACATTTAATGGTAAATTGTATTGACAAACTTTGTTGAAACTTTTATTGAAGGAAAAATATTTAATAAGCAGGTTAATTAATGGGCATTATAATAGTAAATTTTATTAACAAAAATTTTATCAAATATACTCTGAATCTAAACATTTCTATCAGCTTTTACGCTTAGTTCAACTACAGAAATTTATTGCATTATTCAAAACTATACAGATATTATGATACAAAAATATTTCTAAAAATAATCTACTATCATAAATGTCTACTTTCAATTACATCCATTAAAATGAATTCTGATAAAGTATTTTGTTCACAGAAACAGAAGTGCTGAAATAACTTCCACTTGAGGCCTGGTGATATCTTTAAAAAATAGCTTTGTAATTGAAAATTCATTAATGGACTTACTGAATATTTAATCATGAATTATCATCTCTGTCATCGCTTCAGAACAAGAACCTGTCTTGAAAGCCTTTGGGAAATGACGGCAGAAGAAATTAAATTAATCTATTTATCCCCTAATTAAGTAGGGTCTGTATTAATTCTGTATTAAATCAGAAGGGTGTAAAAGGCATGCGGGAGATAATATAGGACAATTTATGCCGGAAATAGGACACCTGGTATCATGGGGGGATCCATCCTTAGAGAATCTCATCTCATTATCCTATTCGAATTTCTTTATGGGACTAGTGTGTTATATCACGTTTCTTCGGTATAGTTCGGAACGACTCGGGCACTGTCGGATTAATATGATTTCCAAAGCTGTGTTCGCTTTGTTTGCTCATTATTATCATCGTAAGGTTCCGGTGTCTTCAGAAAGAAAAAAAATATTTTTACAGTTTGATATTGGGATTATGGATTCGATTTTTAATTTTATATGATAAGCAATTTCCCTAAGCGGTAAAAATAAAAAACAGCACTTGAAAATGAGGAGATAGTTGGAAAAAGATGTTAAAAGATACAGCAAGGAAAATTTCTTTTGTCAGAGTATGACTTGAATTTTGCACATGGCTAAATATTAAAATACATTCATTGTGGGTTTTCTAATTTCAGGGAGAAAAAAACAAACGTTTCTCACAATTTGAAAGGAAATTCTGTTTTTTACTGAGTAAAATCAAATCTATTTCTTAAAATGTAACTCGGGTTAATTTTAAAGTCAACATTGATTTCATAAATTGATTATCAATGTGTTTTATTTATTTATTTATTTCATTTTTGTCCCTTTTTCAAGGAATTTTTTTGGTACCAAGCAGTGAAAGTTCTAAGATTTAGTTCTTGTAAAGGGCATGGAATATTTGAGAATTGTAATTATTGTTCGTTCATAGGATAAAATAGATGACTTTGCCTACATTTGAGGCAAAATTATACCAAAAAAATGCACTAATATTTAATTTTATTAAAATAGTTAATTAAAAAACTCATTGATTCGTACAATATCATATTAAATATTTCATTTTTTGAAGACATTTAACTTATTTCAGAAATACGCGTGGAAATTTTCAAATATGAAAAAAATAGATTGAACGAAGACCATTATTTACTTTTGGTGAATATCATAGTATATATAAAATGTAATTCATAAATAAAAAGTTCGCTCATCTATTATAGAAATTAATCATTCCTTTTAGAATGCGATAATTTAACAAGATGACACGAACATATCATTTTCCTGCTTGTTTAAAATTTAATAAGCTGTATCTTATAATCCGTTAAATCAGATAAAAATTCAATTTTCCATAACTACGTTTTGCTTCCAGTTTTAAGTTGAATTTCATTCTCTTCTTATCTTAGAAGAAATTTCGAAAATTTAATTTATTGATTTTTAAATTATAGGTGTTTTTTATGCTTTTTATAAAAGCGATATTTTGTCATATGTTTTTGATTAAAGAATATTTTCTCCCCGCTTTCTTCAACTTTACAAACTGAAAATCACTGTGGAAAGTATACGAACTTGACTGCCACATTACGTAATTGTACGAACCGATGTATCTAATTAGATGACCCCTTCTCTATAATAGTTAAGAGACAGCAAAGAAGGGGTCATCTGACTAGATGGATAGCCCGAATAGCAGGCATAGTCATGCAGAGAACGCATTAATCTTTGACATTTTGCTGTAATATTACATCTAGTTTTATTTTCATGCTTCACGTTTTCTTCGGCATCACAAACTGAAAATCACCCTAAAAAGTATACGAACTCCTTTTTTAGTCTTTGGTGTTTTAATCTAACATCATATTCCTCTTTCCTACGGTTAAATTTATTTCCTATGAAACTTTCTCTTATTTGAAACTTAGCAATAATTATTGAATATTTAAAAATGTAATCATCAAAATACGTATTCCATGTCTGCAGAACAAATAAACTTTATCGATAATATTGTGAAATATAGATATTTAAATCAACTGCAAAAACAAGTAATGTAACATTATGAAATCTTCTACCTTCAAAAAATAATATATATATATATATATATATATATATATATCATGGAAGGGAAAAATAATATACAAAATAAATATAAAAAATAAATACTTATAAATTGGAAAATTAAAAACTAAAATAAATGTTTTCGTAAATTTATCAATAAGTTTAAAATAGAGATTAATTCTTTGAAACGTATGAACAATATAAACAAAGAAATAGTTTCGAGAAAGTAGTGGCAAAAGAAAGTGGATTATATGGTTTCATGTCCTATTTTTATTTAGTATTCCCTGAAATTTTTGGAAACGTCATAGAAATTTAAATATTTTTAAGTATTTTTCAAGTAAGGTTTTGCTTAGAAAGAATTTAACATGATTTTAGAATAAATTTGATCATATTTCAACAAACTTTTTGAAATGTATAATTTCAAGTCTATTTTCTAAGAAATATATATCCTTATTACATAGAACATAAAAAATTATTAACAGTTAGCCTTTGTGTAAAAGTTTTGCGATAAAGGCATTTGAGCTTAAAAAATTAAATATGAAAATTTGGAGTAAGAAATATTTTTGTTCTGCAGTACTTAATTTTATTTTTAGACATTTTTTTATATGTTTTCAGTATATTTTAGTTTTGTGTATGTTTCTTCTCAAATATTGTTCCATTATTCATAATGAAAATCTAATTTATTTCCTTGAACCCGAAATTTGAAAAGAGCACAACATTTAGAAACATTTCATAGATTTATTTCTGTGAATCACATTAAAAAAGCATCGAACTAAGGATTTTATTACCACTGATTTGACATGTAACGTATCCGTAAACAAAACATAGGCATTTGGAGCTCAGTCATCAAGAATATATCGATCAAATTCAACATAATTTGTACACTTACAATTTAAATCATGAGGAATAAATTTCTGAAGAGAGAAATTACATTTTCGCCATCAGATGCAAAACTCACATGCTTCGTTCAGTGGTGTCGGTGCGGTAGATTGTGCACAAAAAGAAAATGATGAAAAAATGGCACTGATGGTTGATTTCTAACATTAGAATAAGCTGGAAACTAAAGAAAGGAAATATTCAAGGATTGAATTAATATGTAATGGATATTTAAAGCAAGACATTTTTAGCAGTTAGTTGCATTTATTATTGTAATATTTGTTTGAAAATTATTTTTGTGAAACATATTTGTGTGAAAGTATTTTATGTAAAATTTTGTTACCCCAATGCTACACCTTATTATTATTTTTTGGTAGTGGAGTCATCTGCAATATTCCACGTTCTTCTGAGCATGTGAGCTGATTTTTAGTACCTTATGTCAACACATGTTAATGGATAGACAGACAACATATTGCTTTAGTAAATAAATTCAATTATTGTGTACAATATGTGACCACTGTTATTGTACAGTATATGCAATATTCAAATGACATATTTTGTAAACGTAACCATGAAATGAAAAAAAAAACAAACAGAACTATTAAAAGAGAAATTAAGCAAGTATTTTCAAAAGACAGAAATAATAAATTATTAAAAATAAAATGAAAGAAGTATTTATGAGTTAAATTCACCATTAATTGTTAATTAAAAGTATAAAACGCTGCCCCAAAACAGAGTTAATTTTACCTTTATATGTGAGTAAATTGTAATTACATTTTTCAATAGGCGAATGTTTTAGACAAACCCTTTTTCATGTCACGGAAAGTTCATAATCTTAATCGTTAATATCTCTGCTAATTTCACAGATGACTCCATGAAATTTTCGCTATTTTTTATTATGGTATAGTGTACATCTTCCGATTTTAGCTTTTTGACTGACCTCTTGTATTTTTGAATTATTCTTTGTACATTCTTTAATTCACTGCTAGGAACACTTCCGAGAAATAATCAGCATAATGAATCATTCAGTAGGATAAAAGTAATCAGAGCGACATCTAATTATTTTATGAACAAAAAATATTTAATGATATCTTCGAGATGTTTTCAGTATCATGAATGCACGATATCCTATTAATTTTATGGTGAGTCTTGAGCTATTTTGGTAGGTGTTACTTCTTCCAACTTTTACGGCATACCATAAGAACGATCAGGTATAACATACAATCAGCCAAATATTCACACCATATTTTTAGTCGGATTGAATTCCAAAATCCCGATTCTAAATATGATAACATCTTATTAAACCAGAACAGTCCTTGATTTTTTTTCAAGAATTGAATATATCCATCGAAGCAGTATTTTCTTTAAAGAAATAAAAAGAACTTTTTCTAATATTATAAAATTCCAAGCGTATGATAGCATCTTGAAAAATATTCTATTTAAGAGAATTTTTGCAATCATCTCTTTTTTCGCTGCATGTACTCCTTTATATTTTATTTCTCTATTTAGAATAAATGCAAGATTTTACATTGTGCAGTGTACTGCTATGTAAGAAAAGTCTTGATAATCACACAAAACAGATAGAGGATATGTTTTGAAATTACCATTCAGACATATGACATTTCTACATTCTACATATAGAAAAGAAACTCAGTAGCATATGTTTTTGTATATCTTGCATCAGTATTGCATATTTTTGTTACATGTTTTTTACTAAAATATTTCCTAGAGCGTAATTTCTTTTGATACAAAATAAATGCAAACAAAAACTTTTCCTATTATGAAACATGGTATGTTATTTAGTCTTCCGTAAAACATTCAAAGCTTACAAAATATATTTCTAAACATTTTCCTCCGCGTTTTTTTTTATTTGATTATCGTTCAAAACTTGAAGAAAGAATTTTTCTTTTAAGAAATCATATCGCGATAAAACAGAATAGTCCCTACTTTAAAAATTCTTCAATAAAAACAGACTAAATGCTATGCAATTTATGGATTTAAGATTTTCTTGAAAATAAATTCTATTTAGAATTTAACTCTTTAAAAATCCTATGGTCATGATAGACTATTTTATATTTCATTGATAAAGATATGCTCATTATAACAAGATTTCATAATGTCAATTAGTTAACATGCTTTTTGTAGTTATATGCAAAAATGCTCGTATTTTTCATAAGCACATTTTTTTATCGATATGTTTGACATGCTACATGCAGTAAGTAAAATTGTGGCTGATAGTGTGATGAATTGAATAATAAAATGCTGGATAATAATTATAATATTTACTCATACTCAGAAATAATTAATTTATCAGAAACGATTAATTTAAGTTATATAAAATATTATAATACCTTAACAATGCTGACATCTCGATATGGAGATCATTTAGACAATGAACGCCTGCTTATAGATCGGCAGCCGAAAATACTACCGACTATTGTTGACAGAAAAGGCAACCTGAAAAGAAATTGTAGTCCAGAGACAGGGAGGACTAACGACAAGAAATAGAGAATTTCTGTTTTCATCTAATCTGATCAACTACGTTTCCGTAATTCTTTTCTCTTTGTAGCTACTTTTGCCTCTTCAGTATTAGCTATAAATACGATCACTGGAATCACACGAAGTAGTTAACTGAAATATTCAAATAACACTGGCAGAATGTTTGGTAACTTAAAATGGCAGAATGGCTGGTGACGCTAACCAGCAGAATGATTAGGGACATGGATTGGCAGAATATCTGGTAACATTCAGGTTCGAATCACTTGTTCTAGAATCGCTACAAAATTTCAGTAGACATTTGTATCATCATAATTTTTTGTCACTGAGATTTCCTTATTTACAAGTATGTCTGCATTTAAACAGAATTGATGGTTTGTAGGCAGAGGCAAATCATGTCTTGGCAAATCAAATAAAGTGTTTGAAACAATCTTTAGTTTACAAATGGAAGCTACTAAAAAAATCATAATAGTTACATTTCTTCAAAACAGTTGAGAGAGACAATGTGTCAAAATTTTTGATTGTGATTTCGATGAGTGCTGATTCTTATCTTTCTGCAATAATTGTATTTCTCTTTTCTTCTTATTGAAAATGCAACAATATAATAACATTTGAATTTCATCAAATTCACCTAGTGGTGCTCATTGACTGGCAGATCATCCTAGAAATGATCTCCAGAATTGCTTAAGATATCATCTGAAATGGTGATATTCAAAGCTTCAAAATACAATCAGATTTAATACAATCAAAAATACAATCAAATCAATCAAACAAATCATACAATCAAAATCAATCAAAATACAATCAGAAGTACGGAATTAATTTTTTGTTTGAAATGTAAATGTATTAAAAATGTTTTACTAAATGTTACTTACTCTGTGAGCCTTGAAAAGTAATTCGGTTCATAATTATTTAACCAATACAAGGACTTATTTATTGCTCTGAAAAATAGATATATGTAATTATTTTAAGTTAAATTTCCTTGAAAAATTAATCTACATCTTCTTACCAATCTGTAGGTATTTTTAACAATCAAAATTAAAAATTGATAAATAAACAAAACGTCTTGAATAATGCTTGAGAAGATATATTTGAGTACAAATAGTTAATAGCAGCATGGGGAAATATAAGAAAATTTGTTTTGCGTTTTTTACAAATTTATTTATGCATTTTAAAGACTTAAATATGATTCTTTGCGTAATTTCAGCATTTTTCCAACTGAAATTATATACATATTTCTAGCGAGTTACAAATTTGCTATTGAAATATAATTAGAATGTATATAATATTAAACATATTTCATATCAAAATGTGAAAAGAAGTTGAAGAATCTGTGTTTGGAGATTGTTTTGAAAGAACATAGCTTTGATATTTTTTCCTTGGTTTAAGTCTGTTCTTTCATTGATTAATAGTTCCTCCTTTGAAAAACAGTTTTGAACTTTGTCGAACTTTAATTCATTAGCATACTTTTTTCTTTCGAGTTTGCAAAAAATTCTTTGGAAATCTTAGAGCGTATGACATAATGTTTCTAACAAACAGTTTTCTATAACCTACTATTTAAATATTTCGAGAGTTACTCTTATTTCTATTCTAAGTTCCCGGTTTTCTAATTCCTCAAAATAATAGTGTTTAAAAAATTGACAGTGATATAAATGTAAATCGTTGTTGGAAACATTTTTGAGATATGCTAATAGTAAATGTAAGATATGGAAGACCAAGATAATTCTACTAATACATCAAGAAATGCGTTTTGTTTTAAACTATCGTTCATATTTTTTTTTTGTTGATGACAAAAAAAACCTAAGATATAGTTATTTATAGAGTGGCTATCCCATGTAAGGCAAATAACGACTGCTAAAAATTTTGCGGTGTAACAAAATGTGAAAACATGGGTTCCCATTTCCTTTTTGTAAATCTAAATCTTTCAAAAGATAATCATCATGTTACCATAAATTTATACTAGAAGAGGAAGAGGTTGTTTTCAATTCCTTAAATATAAGAAATAAATCACAATATATATATATATATATATATATATATATATATATATA
>JAPMOR010011435.1:62844-87324 GCA_026543865.1 Argiope aurantia
TATAATTAATTTGAAATGATAATATGTAGAATTCTGGAATTCTTGAATTAGACATATAAAGGATTATTTTTAATTTTATATGTGTAACCGCAGAATACTCAATTCCGAGATATTATATTTTGTTATAAAAGAAAGTTCATAGTTTTCATTTCAAATTATTTTCAAATAAATATTTAAACATTATCTAGTGTCCCCATGGACCACTAGCGTGGCTCGCCTTCTAAACTACGTTACCCATCAACAAACCACATGCCACTTTTGTAACCTAATGCAGGAAAGAAATTAGCATTCATTTTTGTCTTTCTTCCTAGTAAACAAAAATAAAATAAAACAAATTTGTAGATTCTCAGCTTGCACGCCTGCCTTTTATAACGCCGAATATTTGTTGGCTACCCTGTCATTAGTCCTTTAAATCAAATTTTCTCTCGCTTCATTGCGGCTGAGGATATTCTACATGTTAGTAGAATGAAAAGTTTAACCAAATTAGCCTTTTACTCTACCCTTGTTTCTCTACCATCAATCAATCTTATCTTGCTTTATAAATTATTAAATTGTTTCACATTAGGGAGCTTTTCCCTTAATTTTGACATTTTCAAGGAATCCTTGTTTCAAATTTACCACAAATTTTTTTTCGAAAGTGAGGTGGGATTTTTAGAGTCAAAGTATATAAAAATTTTATATTGAGCTCTTTAATAGAAGGGATTTGTTTTTTCTTTTTTCTTATGGTTTCAAAAAGCGTTACTTTTTAAATTGTCAGATAGAAATTTTGTCTTTTAATAAGAAGTATCAAATTTTCAAAATTGGAACTAATGTAATCGTCCTCCTGTTTTAGTAATCCAATTTTGCTACAATTTGCTGTCCATCAAAAAGATCATTTTTGGAACAAAGAAAAATATAATTTTTCATTCGTTTTCTTGTAGGTTTGTTTTTATGATTTTTTCATATTATTGAAGACCCACTACAGTTATTTCATTTGCTACATCTGAGAATTTTTAGAAATTAAGAACCCAACGTAACTAATTTAAAACCATTTTTTTAAATGAGTAAATGTCAATTTGTAAGAAAAAAATAGTTTGCTCTGAAGTCTTCAAATCCTTTCAAAGCATAGACATGTATTCGACAAAGAAACTTAAACATAGTTAAATTACTGATATAAAAACTGGTGTAGCGAAGTGTAGGCAAGGTAAATTTGGATATTCTAGGTACCAGTCTCCTGGAACGCGATGTTTGCACTCTTCTAACTGTTTTTAAAATTAAAATCCATAAGTGAGATATGGATGAGTACAGAGCATAAATACCCTGACCAGAAAATTATCTATTCACGTTTCGCAGCTACTTCATTTAATTGTAAATTGCAGATAATTCATTGTTTTATATCATTCTCTTGGTCTCTAATTTTTATCTGATCCCAATAAGATTACCCTATTTCACAAGGTATGTAAGCATCATTTCAAAAATTTTGTTGCTAGAATATTTTTTAACTAATTTTACTCACAAACGCTTCGTTTTCGCTTCATCAAGGTCAATATTTATAATCTATCTTCAAAATGTTGAAATGTTTATAGAAATAAATATCCGCACCAAGAATAAGCATGATGGATTTTCGGAAAGAAAACATATGATTTAGCGTACATATAGCCATAATACACAGCTCTGACAATTTTTTTTCGGATACGTCTTAAAACTCTAGCATTTATATTTACATTGAAATAAATGTTTTTACTCTTTCCGATTTTTTTTTTGTATTGCTGCCGATGTCAGCGTTGAGATATTTAATCGTAAACACCGCTGATTTGGATTTCATAACGATGAATTAATAACTATATCTTAGGTGCACACATATATTGTTTAGTACTGTACGCTATTAAACAATACATGCAATATTGAATAATATTGTTAATACTGAATAATATAACATAATGTCACATAACGTTGTGCAATAGGCTGTATTACCTGCGAAATAACACTAGAATATTTATGATGGCATGAGTAGAAATGTGCATAAAATCCATATAAAAAAGGAAATGCAAAAACAGTCAGTACGCTGTAGAATCCAAACTTCTGAGTAGCCATTCTTGAAATTTTTCTCACAAATACTCTAAAGCATTGTAAAAATTTAGTGACTTTTCATGGCAGTAAACTAAATAGATAATTTTCTTATTATTTAAAAATTTTTGATAGAAATAATTATCTTCTGTGATACTAATTGGAATAGAATCCTTTCTTTCTAGAGATGTTAAACTGTGCAGTATTATAAAACGCACTGAAAAGGATATCGAAGCTTGAAATTTGCACTTATAATAACTTATATCTTTCAGTAAATTAATTAGTAGTGGACTATTTGTAAGTTAAAAACAGAATTCTTTTCTATTGCTTCGCTAAAAAAAATCATTATTAACTTTTTTTAG
The DNA here is from genome assembly GCA_026543865.1 of Argiope aurantia. Taxonomy (NCBI): domain Eukaryota; kingdom Metazoa; phylum Arthropoda; class Arachnida; order Araneae; family Araneidae; genus Argiope; species Argiope aurantia. The sequence goes on from JAPMOR010011435.1 coordinate 65,253, forward strand.
GACAGATTCAAAATGTTCTTGCTCTTAGTCTATTTTTCTGTAATTTGTTTAAAAAAATCATAGTTCAATACAAATTAAAATCTTATATAATTTGTATTTTAGTGTAAGATATTTAATTAACGTCACTTAATATAAAAGCAATCAAATTCACATTTAATATCATGTTTTTTTTAACTAATGCTTGCGCCTTTAAGCTTTAAATAATTTCTCGATTTTATTTTATAAAATAGCTATTAATATCATAGAATAGAATATTTTATTAAGCATTCTAGCCATATTTTTACGTGTATTCTGTGTATTTTATAAACTTTAATCTTGTATAAATGCATATATTTCTATTCCAGAATCACATGAAACATTCTTAGACAAAGATTTATAATGATCTTATACAAGTTTAAATTACTTTCCTTACTGGATTCAATAATTTCTTAAAATATGTTGCTTTCTTTTTCCTTCTTTGTACTGTTGGACTGAAAACAAAATAATAAAACAGTTTACTACGGAGAATAATGCCATTAAATTTCCTTGAAAGGGTTTTTTTTTCTTTAAAAGTAGGCATCCTCTTTCTAGAATATCAAGAATATTCTTTTTTTGCGATATCTGAAAATCTGAGGTTATAACGAGAACTTATACAGTATATATGCAAATGAACTCTTGGCATTTCACATATTTTTTTCTCTTCACATATTTTTTTACCGTTTTGACTACATGTTTACTATGAATTTAAGATTTTTCCATAGCGCTTACATTTCTAAATAAGATATTTTTATAATCATAAAAAATAGGTAAACATATATTCAGAATTTCAACTGAATCTAAGAGTCTTTCTTTCTTTTTTTTTATCCTGCTATAAGAAAATGCAGCAGTATGCTTCGGGATATTTTATACAAAGCTTTTGTTACTGTTTACTGTTGAAGAAATTTTTTATAACAATGTAAAAATTTAGAAAAAAAATTATAAGAATCTTTTCTGAGAGGAGATCTTATTATTAAGTTATGTACCATTTTTAAGTGCAATAATAATGAAGAAGAATTTACCTCTAAGAAATGTTCACTGAAGAAAATATTTAAAAAGAAATTTTATTCAAGATTCAACAATTGAAGAATTTTACGTAGCTGGCAACTGTTTTTCATGTTTTTATTTTGTATTTAATTAAATTGGGAAAAATTTCCCATTAGTATTTACCCAAATATTTATAATTTGTGCAGGACATGATCTTATTTAGGTTAGTACAAAAATAATTGAGGTTTTCACTATCAGAATTCTTTGAATGATTTCTACCATATTTAGGGTTTGTTTCAACTTATGTGAATTAATTGATTACTTAATTTTCCTTTTTATGCAAGCTCGGTATAATTAATGTAATTCTAATGTATGGATTTGAACACGGAATAAGGAAAAGAGGATTTTCCTTTTTGTTTATTTCTTTATTTTCACAAAAGCGAGAAAGCTGTTTATGATAATGAGTTTGCGAGTGTTGTTTATGATGTTGATGATTAATACCAAATTTCTCTCAGTTAAAGGAGACAAATTGTTTGGTCCGCCACTTAAATTGTTAATGACTAAATGGTTACAATAAAGGATCCGGATCGTCACTCAAATTGATAATAACTAAATGTTTACAATGAAGGATCCGGATCGTCACTCAAATTGATAATGACTAAATGGTTACAATAATGGATCCAGATCATCACTCAAATTGATAATGACTAAATGGTTACAATAAAAGACCAGGATCGTCACTCAAATTGATAATGACTAAATGGTTACAATAAAAGACCAGGATCGTCACTCAAATTGATAATGACTAAATGGTTACAATGAAGGATCCGGATCGTCACTCAAATTGATAATGACTAAATGGTTACAATAAGGATCCTGATCGTGATTTCCCCCCACATTAAGTTTGAGATTATCACAAGAATTTACTATGTTGATGATTAAAGAAACTCACCAACCAAAAATATCAGAAAATTTCCTTCAGATATTTTTCATGATTGATTATTTGATTTTCATGATTAATCATTCATTTCAGAAAAAAAAAAATCAATGCTCACTTTTCCTTTGCTTAAATTTAATAATTTCAGCAAAAAATATTTATTTTCCAATACTGCTTTTGGTTCCATAATTAATAATATTAAAATTTCCATAACTTTTTTTATATATTTATGCTTCCAATCTAGAAAGTTTTTATATAAGAATTGAAGGGTTTGCTGCAAAACGGAGGTGACTCCAATTATTCAAGTTTGCAGAAAACCGGTGCTAGCACCAGGAGCTACCTCTATATTGCAAAAAATAATGAGACAAACAGCTCCATCGTTTGAGTTAACGCGAGAACTAACGATTGGAGCTATATCTTTCTCACACCAAACGATCAAGTTTTTATTTTACCACATGATAGTACATGTCCTAGTTCCCCTAACTGGAACTACAACCTTTTCCCAGCAAACCCTTCAATTTCTAAATTGTGTGCAGAAGTAACAAGCACACTTTTGACTAAGAAAGTAAATTTTTCCATATTAAATTTCCAAAACATTTGAAAGATTTATGCGTCGTGGCTGAAATGGCAGCCAGCTTTAACTCCACAGCTATATATATATATATATATATATATATATATATATATATATATATGCAATTTTTTGAAGCAGTAGTAATGGCCGAAGTCAGAGTAGACACTTTGAATTTTTAAAGTCGTTTTATTCTTTCCCATGTGACATAATTTATTTACAGGAGGTGCAGGCAAGCTTGCGTCCACTCACAAAGCGAGGCACAAGAGCAGATAAGCGTTAAAAAAAAGGGAGAAATTAATTATCCCTGGTCTTATATACCATGAGATATTGATAGGGATTTCTCTACACGCGCCGATTTAGACAGCGGAAACACAGGGATCTTTTAGAAGAACTTCTTTAGATCAGTAATTTCAATCAGCCTTCACTTGGAGCGTGGGAACCGCCGACGAAAGCATTTTTGCAAAGCTTCAGGTGAATTAATTAAGTAAAAAAAAATGGAATGGGATCAGGAAATAGTTAGAGAATATTTTAGAATGAAGTTACTATGATCTAAATTACGATGGAATTTTTGAAATTAATTAGAATTGAAATTAGAGTTTAAAATATCATTACATATATATATATATATATATATATATATATATATTCTTACAAATCTGCAATGTTGCTTCCCAGCATGGTTTGTTAAATCACTGGAAAGACTGTTTTGCAATCATCTCTGTTGGATGCTGATCAGGTGCCGAGTCAGTGATTCCAGAACTTCGTGACTTGGCAATTTTAGTGACATAATAGATAATATCGGAAATTACCAGAATTTTAGCTGTTGAGCCAATAGGTAATCCTGATATAATACTGATTGTTCCAGAATCTTCTCTGCCCCCTATAAAAGGCCGGCAGGCCAGGCTCAAGTCGAAATCAGTTGTGGAAAAAATCTATGGCGAACAGTTGGATCAGTCCAGCGAAGAGCAGGCGTTGTGTTGAGCGATTGCTGAATTGTGCTGTGTGCCGAGTCCTGGTGTTTATTGTGGAAGCAGCATCGTTTCGTGTGTGTAGTAATGAGTCGGCAGGTGGATATAGCTAAAGCTTGAGACTTTAGAGAATTGGAGGTGTTAGGGGGTGATCGTAGAGTGAAGCTACGATAAATGTCATATATCCATCAATAGTGGTCATATATGCATCACTAATAGACGTCTCACACGGCGTATGACCCGCGCATTTCTGGAAATTAAACTCATGGGACGGTGATGAATATGTGTATATTAAACTGGAATAATGTTTAATTGACACTAAATGCCTCCCTGTGTCCATTACTTTTGAAATAAATATAGTTTTGGTATCCTGACCTTCAGTTTGCGCATATTCAAACTCACTTTGGTATTTTACTCATCAGCTGTTGCGGGGGAGGGGGAGGGTAAGAGTAATAGATATAAACAGAGATGGGTTGTATAACTTTCCACTTAGAAGGGAAAAAAAAGCGCGAATGATTCTACCTTCTTTTTTTCCTATTACTATGCAACTGTAGTCTTTTCGGGTTTTACTGTCAATTCTGTTATATTTTGAGCAGCTTTTGGATACATTTCGCGCTCTTCTCTTTTTATTACGGTAATCCTTGATTTCGGTTTATTATGGCAAAAAAACGCAATTTTTCAGAGCAAGAATGTGCTCATATTATGAACGAACTAATAATCTAAAAAGGTAGAAAACAAACGACAATAAGATTCAAATTTTATTTTTTCTGATTTTTCTGATTTTCTTTTCATCTCATTAAAATCTCAATGTCCTTTCAAACGGAAGTTCAAATAAATTTACTCAGAACCCAAGAATTTAATTGCAGAACGTATTTTGTATCAAAATGTTTTGCCTTATCATTCTACAACAAGGCATAGTTCCAAGCAATGCGAAATCAGTTGGAAAATCTTATATGGATGATGTTTGTTACTTGAATTTTAGCCTCACGTGGGAGGATTCCATAGCAATAAATTTTGCTTTAAAAATAACCTATCAATTCATTACTTTTGTTTCCATCATATTTATCTATACCCCAATTTGCATACAATTCAATAGCCATGATTTGTATTTCTTCTTTTCCCTCATCTGGTGGAAAGCATTTTGGTTATTACATTCCATTTAAATCGATTTAAGAGATTTGAATATTGAAAATATATAGAGTGGTCCGTGAGTTCAAATTTATTTCTCGACATCTGCCATGTCAACTCACAACTTGAACACACATTTTCCTTCTTATCTATATTAACATATATAATTGAAAACAACTTATCTCATCAAGAGGTTCAATGATATCTCTTATTTGGCATGTTTGAAACTCTCTGAGAATATAATAAACCAAAAAAAAAAAAAAGGGACAAGCTCAGTGTCCATGATAATGAAAACAAATCCCTTTATTATTTTTGAATGGAATCGAAGAAATTTGGAAGCATAAATAAATCATATTAAAAAGAAAAGAAAATCAACATTAATCGAACGTACCAAATTAATCTTATATTGATTTTATATTAAAAAGGATAATATAAAACTACATTCACATTAAACTAAATATATCAATTCATATTAAAAAGAAAATAAAAGCAACATCAATACAACATATCAAATTAAATTAAATACTTCAATTCATGTTAAAAAGAATAAGAAAAACAACATAATAGAATGAACTAAATCAATTTAAGCTTATATTCAGACTACAGTAGTTAAAAATGCAAATTGAGCTACTATTAAACAGTTAAGCGACTCAACTCATATTAAAAAGAAAATAAAAGCAATATCAATACAACATATCAAATTAAATTAAATACTTCAATTCATGTTTAAAAGAATAAGAAAAACCACATAATAGAATGAACTAAATCAATTTAAGCTTATATTTAGACTACAGTAGTTAAAAATGCAAATTCTTTTATATTGAGGAACTTTAGTCTTATTTTAATTACTTAAATTATTTTAATCATCTAAATTATTAATTATTTTAATCATCTAAAACATCAGAGCAACCTAGATTTTTTAATTGTCAAGCCGAAAACAGAACTTATCAAAATTAATTTCTGATTCCCTGAAATATGAGACCAAAAACTGCAAACTTTTGCATTTTTCGAAGATTTCTAATTGTGTAGAAGTCTTAAAACAAATCAGGGTAAAATCATAATCTTCTTTAATTCAAGAAATCTGCCACCATATTTAATCCATGACTGATTGCTTATCTAATTTTAAACTGGTAAAATGTCCTTAATTAATTAAATTAAACTGTAAAATTCTTTATTCCAAAAAAAAAGCACAAATTTCATTAAATACAAGCATTACTTTGTCAATTTCCGTTCCCCATGTGACATTATGACATTATTGTTGACATCGGATTTATTGCAATAATTGAATTTTCAGTTAAATATGTATATTTCACTGTGTTGCTCTTATCAGACCTAATCTTGTTAAAAATTAGGAATTTTCTTCGATGAGCAGACAGGATTTACTCTTCAGGGGATCGCTAATTTCCTGCTACTAAAGTAAGAGAGAAGGAAGGAAATCAATTAACTTTCTTTTTACATGAATGTATTTCTGATAGATCAGATTATTTCTTTTTGATGATATTGACTTAAAGAAGATATGTGAAATGATTATAAATTACTTTTTTTGAGATTGCTAACTAGAGAATTTCGTAATGCATTTGGTTCTTTTTGTAATTTTAAATCTGACGCTTTGAAAATTCAAATTGTGTTTATTGCCATTTCTTGACGAATTTGAGTTCCATGCATAGGAAAAATATATAAATATGTTATTTTAAGTTGAATAATAATAGTTTCTTACATAAAATGTGAGAAATGGAATACTGATAATAATTTCCAAACGTTTATTGAATAGTGATTACAATAATAACTGTTTTTATTTTAAATCTATCCCAGCCATCTTTGTTGAGCCAGTTGTTTCCAGTTGAACCAATATTTATTATGTTTAATAATAACTGAGTGTATATCACGCAATTTGAGACTGACAATTTTATCATCAAAGTATATTTAAACATTGGATTTCGAAATATATAACCTGTAGCGGATTGTTATGAGCGAGGATAGAACCTGGGACCTTGTGGTTCTCACCGAGTAACAAGACAAAAGTAATTACTCATGTTTCGTAGCTGTTATCTGGCTTATAAGTTTTTCACCACAAACCCACTAATTTCCAATTTAATTTAATTGTAGTTTAGACACATTATTATAAAGGAATGTTCTATTTTCTCATATAAAGTTCGGAAAAATTTCCCACCCTCCTCGAAATCCGCAATGACAAACCGAGTTCTTAAACGGTTGGTTTATAAAAGAGGTCTCTGCTTAGATGTGACTTTTAAGCAAATACATTCTGGGACATACTTTGAATGTTCTTAGAAAATACTTCTGTCTTTCAAACCATCTAAATCATCTTTAATGAACAATATACGCGCCATGGATATTCAATCAATATCACTTAATGAAAAAAGGGGAAATGTTTCAATAATATCCAGACGACTCGAGCGGACTCTGTAGTTTCGTTTTGCGTAATATTGCAGCTTTATCTTGCTGATTGATTAAAAGTCGTGCCATTTCAGTAACTTCACTAAATTCCGCTATTTTTGTAGATGAATCTATTTAATGGAATATCATGACATCATTATTCAAAATTTATTTATCTGAATCATTCTTTGCAAACTGAACTTTGATTTTTTGCGATGATACAATTTCTCTTTCTTGTTTCGAATGTAAACTGCACTGATAATATGATTAATCTTTCTTCCATAGATTTCAGAAACGAGAAGAAAATTCCACGATTAAATATTTTTTGAAACAGGGAAAAAGGTTTGATTTCCATTGTAACAAAAAATTCTTCTGCTGAAAATTATTTAAAAAAATATATTAAGTTTTAAAAATTTCCAAAATATAAGAAAAACTGTAGAGGTAATTAGATTATTTATCACTATGTATATATACAGGGCGATTTGTAAAGTCTTTTAAATTCCTCTAAATTTAAAATTGCTTCTCGTACAGCTTGGTAAATAGCCTGCACCTATAGTAGAGTGACAAGCTAAATTTATTGAAACAGATTGCAGAACTCGTAGAAGCGAAATAAACAAGTTATAAATGATAACTCAAGCAATAAAGGAGATTGTAAAGGCATATTAGAAAAATAAACTATATATCGTGACAAAATCACAGGGAAATGTTTTGTGGAGTTATCTGTAAAATTGCCGGAAATGTTTGCGATTAAAAAAATAATAAACTTTTTGAATGTCTTTTTTTAATCAAAATTTAACATTAAATATTCAATTACATTTACAAGTCATAAACGCATTTGCTAAAGAACATAATATCACGCAAGATCTAAAGAAAATTTTTATTTTACATTTTTGAGTTCCATTATAGATGCAAATATAACTTTTCAATTATAACTTCAATTCGAGATATACATCTTTCGATTTGCAGTATGTTAAAAGAAGCTTTTTCTTTTCAATAACAATATACTCTTCTTACATCTGCTGCATTAATGGAAAATGCATTTATGCATATTTGATTATTTAGAAAAAATAATAAAACCCATAAAAGCAAGAGGCAAACTAACCGAGAATAAAATAATAAGACCTTGAAAAATGGAAAACCGTAATAATATCGAACAGCTTTAGTAATATTATCAATAAGTATAGAAAAAGAAGTAATCGCTGCATTCGAAAAGAGGGCAATAAAAGTGAAGTGAAGAAATAGTTTGGAAATCCCATAAATCAGAAAATACAGAAGGAACTGCATTCTTTTTCTTATATTCTGAATTCTGATTTTTATTCATTGTTCTTTAAAGTCTGTCGACCATGCGATGAAAGTTTGTCTTTTCAGTGTCTTATTACTAAAAATGACTTCAGGATGTTTTTGACGACATTTATTTGCCTGTCTATAAAACTTTAGAATTTTTAAAAGAAGAATATAATTTTATCAGTCAATAAATGATAAAAGCAATTTTTAAGAGATTTTAAAGATTGGATTTTCTATAAATGCTTTCTGATTCGTAAGCTTGATGCATTAAATTTGTAAAGCAAATGTAAAATTTATTCTGCTTGCTTTAAAATATTATCTTTCATGTGATTTTAGAAAGTGATATTTATGAATATAATTCAAAAAGCTGTTTTCCTTTCTTTTTGTGTCACAACCTTTTAATTCTTATTCTTAGAATTTTAAACTTAATTAAATCAAATATATTAAATATGTATACCTTCTTTGAGTCTTTTAAAAGAAAAATTATAAATAATTTATAAGCCAGAAAAATCCAAAGCATTAAACAGAGTTTCTTGACATTTTGCTCACAACTATCGGAAAACATAAGAATGGTTTACTTGAATGTCTTGAAATAATAATTAATTCAATAACAAATTATTTTCATATAAATAGAAAAGGTCATTTTATCTTTAATGTTAATATTTCTATCAAATGAAAATATTATATTGTATAATCCTTTTAATTTATTTGACGCCGAGTTGTCAGATATAACGTTTAGTTAAATTTTAAATCATTCTTTAAACATTATTAGTAATTTTATGAAAAAAAAATAGCTTGCAGAATTTTATATACGTCCTTATTTTGTGCTTTTAGAATATTTAATTTGGTTATTTCTTAAAACAACCTTTAATTCCTCGAAAGTAGAATACGTCTGTTAAAATGGATCATGAATTTCTAATACCAAACATTAATTAATTTTATTTAATAGCTGTTCAATATAAAAGTAAGGTTAATCATAAACTGATGAAACATTAATAATCACAATTTATTATTATTATTATTTAATCACTATTTATTATTTTATGTATTGTTATTGTTATTACTATAACTTTTTTGTTCTAATCACAAACTTTGACAACGATGGAAAATCAATTGTTAGCAAAACATCAAATAATCATGGCAAGTTACAAATTGATCGTATTGAACCAGACTTAAGGTTGACTCATTGGGCCGTTGATGGAATGATTCAAATAATGGCCACGTCGTCTGACCACACGCCAAAGTTGCGAGATTAACACCCAATAATCTTCTTTAATTTATAATAACGTTCAATATCATAAAATGTATAGTGTAAATTAGATCCAAGTTCTTTTACCTTGTGGTGAATAGCTTATTAGCCAGTTAACAACTACGCTGCACGAGCAGTTGCTTTTGTATCATGGTCATGTTACTTGCCTGCGAACCACAAGGTCCCATTTTTTATCCTCGCTTATCTCAAATCGCCATATTGGTGACCTCGGTCGATGATCCTTCAACCTTCATACAGCTGTTGTGGCGCCATCTACCCACAGAAAAACAAAGTCGTCAGATTCACTTGACGCAGCAAACCAAAGTCGTCAGACTCACTTGACGCAGCAACAACTCACCCACACACACTAGCCATAACGCTTGGCGCTACTCAAAAGGGTACAGGCGCATTCGAATCAACAGCTAATGCATCACCACTCAACGCCATATCGTTCATCTCACCTCCGACTCACTGGAGGGAGAGTCTGTGGTGAATAGCTCATAAGCCAGTTAACATCTCTGCTACCCGAGCAATTGCTTTTTATCATGGTCATGTTACTAGCCTGCGAACCACAAGGTCACAGGTTCTATCCTCGCTCATCACATACCGCCACAACTGAAAACAATAATCTTTTTTACTGTAAATATATGACATATCATTTATGGCAAGATGTGAATGTTTAGTGGCGCAAATACTGCCTGAAACCTCATCATCTCTCACAAGTTTGAAACGATTCCCAAATGTCGAAACTTTAATATAACAAAGCAAATCAAAGCATGTAAAGCTTCTGATAATTATTATAGTAATATCAATAATAAACTTTATTTTTGTAAAAAAAATCGCATATTATATTATATCGCTTTTTCTTTATTAGTGTTTGAATAATTACTACTAATGTAAGACAATTAAAATTTATTAAGTGATACTCTAAAATTGGATTAAAATTAATACCAATTTTTGCAATCAAGATTTAATTAAGCATATTTGACTAAAGACCTTAAATATTCGAAAACAAAAATCTAATTATATTTGACGATAGAAACATTAAGTTGAATTACAACCTCCTTATAATCTGTCACTAATTATCAAGCTAATTATCTGCTGTTGTATTTCGTTTCTCATTGCACATGTTATATGATTAAAAACACCGAAATCTTAAATTTGTCAGCAATAATTTAATTTTCTGATTAAATATTGTTAAAAATTAGGTATTTGCTCCTAAAGAAAGAAATTATAGGCATTAATCATCAAGGGATCTCTGTATTTCAAGTGGAAAAAAATTAATTTTCTTTTCATATTCATGTCTTTTCATTGGATTAGATAATTTTGTTTAATTTGTCAGTATACTCAGTTAAGTTAAGAAAGGTTTGTGAAGAAGCTGGGAATTTCTTAATCCTTTATCTTTAATTAAGACATTTTATTCTAAATTCTTTTTTGTTTTTGTTTTTAGTTAAATCACTTGAAAATTTTATTTATTTCTGCAATGCTCTTGATGCCTTTACGAATGCTTTCCTACAATGAAATATTGTCAGTGAGAAGAGAGATTTACAAATATTTTTAATGGATGTTGAATGGATACTAGATTATTACCCCTTCTACCTTAGCGATAAATGGGCAACATGGCGACAAAAACGAAAGTTCAAAAAATATAAGAATTCTGATAATATCTCTATTACGAGCAGAGATCCGGAAATATCTTTTTTAAAAAAAATTCCATACTCTGACATGGTGACTATTTGAGTAGAGGTATCCACAAAATCATTAATTCTCATTTTGGACTGCTGGAATTCTCTAAAAGCACCCTGACTATTATTGTTCTAATGCTTCGGTTAAATAAGGATTTTCTTATGTTATTAATTTTCAAGAAGTGTTGCATGGATTTTGTTTGTATTTCCTTTGCACTGAAGTGTCTTTACCAGCATGCTGTACCTTTCGCTCTGCCTCACACCAGACGATTTTCCGTAATAATGTTCTAGATGAAATCTCGTATAAATTTATCTGAAATATCAAATTTTTTACAGAATGAATCCATCTATCAATGGAAAAATTATCATATTTACTCAAGAACCTAGTTTTAAAGAAAAATAATTACGCATATTATCCCTCCTAATGCAGAATGTCGCATATTAAAATTATATTTTTTATAAACAAATCCATTCTTCTGTTTTATACCGCCAGAGGATGTAAAGTCTCTAATACTAGAAAACAGAATTGCAATTTGACATGCGGTGACGATATGAACTGTGTCTGATAAGTGAATTTCAATCAAAATTAAGTTTTCATGTTAGAGTTTTGGCACGGATGTTATTGGCAATAATATTTTATCATCGTAATATTAAATTGATGTAAAATCGTAGTCTAAAATCCAACAAAATAATTGGCTGCTGATATATTCGTGAATGAAAGCGAAATCTTACAGTCGTAACCTGTTAGATAAATTATATCTATTTTCTTGACTCCAGACCATAGATTTTTATCAATGTTTGATAGCATTTGATCAACGGGAAGTAATATAGAATCAATGTATGATTATTTTCATTATATACCGAAACTAAATACGGAAAGGATCATATTTTAAAAATATATGAGAAAGTCAAAGCCAAAACACTAGCTCATTTATATTATTATCGAACAGAATAAAAAAATGTCATTTTTTTACTCTGTTATTATTAAAAGGTCCCAAACGCCCAATGAAGGATAACTTGGAGGGCGTTCGAGACTCCTCTATATAATTGTGAAATTTTGTCCCTTTTCCTTTAATGTGGTTGAATGAATACTCGAAGCGCGGACTTTCTTCTTAGAAACACTGTTTCAGATTGTTTTGACGGACACGGAAATTTTATGAGATCTTTTAACACAAGTACGAGCATACATTGACTTACTTGCCTTCACCTTAGCGAGGTCGTATTTGGCATATCAGGCTTTTGAGAACGCGGCTGTCATGGCGTTTCTCAGAGGGTAGGGATTTTTTTGGGAGGGCGGGAGGGAATCAGTCTTTAGTATTCTGAGATGATCGAACTCGCATGATATTAGGAATGGTAGAGATAATGACTGAATTCAATCAAAATATGTGAATCATTAGAACTTTATCATGTGTCTCCAAAATAACATATAGATAATTAGTAAAGCATCTATTATACGTCATTTAATGACAATCTCAATTCATTCGGAATCATTTTAATTATGAATTACCTTGTTTATACGACATAAAGTTTCCGTTATATACCAATTGTGCTATTAGGAAAAAATGGAATTTAATGAGAGCGGAGAATAATATAAAAAATGTGTGTATTTTATTATTATTATCATAATTTCGTAATTTTTCACAATTTATAAATTAGTAGAAGACAAAATTCTAGTATTAATTCCAAATAAACGACAAAGAAGAATATAAATAAGTTTTTCCAAGTTACTTTAAGGTATCTGCCTACATTTAAAAGGCAGTTTTTTGGTCAAAATTCACAATTTCTTTTATTGTTTTATTTTGAAACCCATTTATTTGGATTTCCAAATCTGTGTTTGTTTTAATTCTACGATAAATAGAAAATGATATATCTGATCTTTTATAAACCACTGTAGCTGAAAACGAAACTAGATGTAACAATCGGAAGTTAAATAATTTTCACCATTTTATCAAATACATTATTTTATATGTTCTATCAGCAAGCCACGCGTATTAGAATGCATTTTGACTATTTTTAATGCCGAAAGGATTGGCAATTACATATGTTTTGAGCATTGTTTATATTTACAAAGTATTTTTAGCACAAGACAAATGACAACTATAAGTGGGCTAAACTTGACTTTCGTAAAAACTATTATACGCAAAACATGATATCTTATAAATATATTAACTTGAAATCTTTCATATATGTTACCTTAAGTGTTCCAGAGGCAATGAACTAGGGATATCACTTTGAACTGAGTAGGTTTTGTTTTAGAGTTGCCTAATATAATTTTCAAAAATGAATTTTCTGAAATTTTCAATACAGAAATACTCTATTCGCTATAACCGTTTTGAAAATGCATATATTTCTATATTTCTTAGATTCTGGTGCATTCCCTTTACTCCAGCTGTAAGTATGCTGTGTATAAAAATAATTGGAATAGGTACAATAGAATTTTTTGTAGAATGTTTTGCTTTCTGTTGCAATTTTTGCTATTTTTTAAAAATAAATTAACACATTTTGCAGAATCTCAATAGGCACAGAATTTCCTGATCAATATTTTTTTCATTATTTGCAATCACATTGATCCAGAAAATGAACTGAAATAGAGAGGGATTTTTCAAAACTTTTTCTCCTTAGGTAGACAGATACCTTATAGACGTATTGGACACTTTTGAAATCCAAAAAACTTATTTTATTTGCCAAAAACAATAAGAAACAAACTTTCAATGGACTTAATTAGATTCATTGTGTTGAATTTAATAATGAATTAAAATCAATTTCTCAGTCTATTAAAGAATTTTTTTCATTAAGAACTAGTAATTAATTATGTAGAGTATTTAATTTAATTAAGCATTGCAATCGTATAAAATGAACAAAGTGTACAATAAGAATATATTTTTTTTACATTTATGATATTTTTGTTCTAAAATTTAATTACTGGATTCAATAATATTCAGTAACGGTCTTGGATATTTAATATAGGAATTTTTGAATTAATTTATATGGATAGAATTAATTTCTTAAAAATTAAATTTATAATAAAATTAAAATAGGATTTATACATTCTTCTGTTTATATGTTGTTTAACGTCATTCCCTTGAGTGATATATAAATGCTACTTTACTGCATCGAATTAATAAAATAACTGCAGTATATTTTATATAAAAATTTTCTTATAAACTAATTACTAAAAACATAGGAAAACATAAGATGTGTAAGATATGTACGTCAGAAACTATGTAAAATTTTAATTCTAGTATTATTTCTAATAAGAACTTTTAGAAACAATATTTTTATCTAAGCTAACGTTGTAAAATTTCATAAATTTGATTTATTTGCCTTTTATTTTAAATCAATAGCCATTTACTTCTCAATTAATTCTGATGACAAAGGTAAGGAGCTGATTTAGAGTAAGAAACATATTTTATCTTACAGTTCAATGTTTCAATTTAAACCAAATAAATAAAAATAACTTTGTATCGTTTTGTATATTTTCATGAAACTTCCTGTATAAAACTATTATTTTATGCAGCAATTATATAATTTTAATATTATTTTCGATAAGCATAACGTTAATCAATATTTTTATTTAAGCTAACGTAAGGAAATTTTATAATCTTAATTTATTAGCCATTTACTTTTGAAACAATTCTGATGACAAACATAATAAGCTGATGTAAAATAATAAATATATTTTATCTCAATTTCAACGAACTAAATAAAAAACACTTTTCACTTTTATACATATATTTTTCTGAAACTTGCTGTATAAAAACGTTATACGTCTATATGAATTCTAATACTTCTGAGAAATAATAAAACCCATAAAAGCGAGAGACAAAGTATCCGAAGGAGTAAAATAATACTACCTTGAAAAATGAAGAACCATAATAAAACAGAAGCGCTTTGGTAATATTATCAATAAGTAAGAAACGTAATTTATCTTCAATATTTATCTTCAATTTTCAATTCAATATTTCAATTTCAAATAACTAAATAAAAAGGCCTTTCATTTTTATGCATATTTTCCAGAAATTTGCTGCATAAAATTATTATTTTATGCAGCAGTTAAATAATTCTAATATTATTTTCAATAAGGACCATTAGAATTAATATTTTTATTTTAGCCAACGTAATGAAATTTCATTACTTTGATTTATGGGTCATTTATTTTAGCCATTTACTTTTAAAAAATTCTGAAAAAAAAGTATTGAGCTGATATAAATTAAGAAACATTTTTTTTATTTTCCAATTCAATTTATCAATTTCAGTCAAATAATTTTTTATTTTATTTTTTTATATATTGTCTTGAAACGTTCTGTACAAATAGATTATACATTTATATGTATGTCACAATCTAAGTAAAATTTTAATTTTAATATTATTTTCAATACAGACCGTTAGAAGCAATATTTTTATTTAAACTAATGTAATGAAATTTCATAAACTTGATTTATTAGTCATTTATTTTAAGTCAATAGCCATTTAGTTCTAAAAAATTTCTGATGATAAAGGTAATGAGCTGATATAGAGTAAGAAACATATTTCATCTTCCAGTTCAATATTTCAATTTCACCCAACTAAATAAAAATACTTTTCATTTTTTTATATATATTTACCTGAAACTTGCTGCATAAAAAGGTTATACATCTATATGAATTCTAATACTTCTGAGAAATAATAAAACCCATAAAAGCGAGAGACAAAGTATCCCAAGGAGTAAAATAATACTACCTTGAAAAATGAAGAACCATAATAAAACAGAAGCGCTTTGGTAATATTATCAATAAGTATGGAAGAGGAAATAAAATCTCTGTTGGAAAAGGGGAAGAAATAAATATAAAGGTGAAGAAATAGTTTTGGAAACAGCTATAAATCAGAAACTCCAGAAAGAAAGAACTGGATATTTTTTTTTCTTGTGTTTTTAGTTTTGCTTTATATTGATTCTCCTTTGAAACTCTAAAACCTGTCGCAATGCAATGAAATCTTGAGTCTTTTTAGTGTTTTCAAATTGGAAAAAAAAGACTCAAGGGTGTTTTTTGATGACATTTATTTGCTTGTCTCTAAATTTTTAAAATTACATTTTTTTAAATATTTTTTTTTTGCAAAAAAGAAGAAAAAATGTTTAATTTATTCTTCAAAGTAAAATTAAAAAACACTAAAATTTGACTTCATGAAAAGCTTTTGAAAATTTCTTTTGCTTGAATCATTTCGAATTTATGTCGTCAATATATTAATTTTGTAAAATCAAATGTTAAGTCAAATATTTTTTTACTTAAAATGTCTTTTCAGTTTGATTTCAAAACTGAACTTCTTTAAAGATTTGACGAGCAAATAAAATGCATTTTTGTGACTTTTTCATTACAAAATTTTCTATCTTTTATTCCTCAAATATTTATTCTTGTTATTTGAGTCAGAAATTACAGAAATATAAATATTTCTTCTATCGTTAACAAAACTATGGTTCAAATATTTTCAAAATGCATTTAAAATAAGAAGGAGAAGCGTTTTTTTCTTTACATCTATCTAGATAATATTTAAGTTAATTTACATTAACTTAATTAGTTTAAATTATATAAATTAAGCTAATTAGTTTAAATTAGATGTTTAAGTTAAATTAGATTAAAATTATTATAGATAATTTTATTACTATGGTTTACAATGAGGAACTACTCTAATCCAATGATTATAGTTGTCGATTCTCTTACTTATAACAAAACAAAATATATACATTCCATAACAAAATAAAGCAAACTAAATTGTTTTAAAAATGCTAGTTCTGGATGTACGAAATATTCAATTTCCACAATTTTAATAAGAAATTGTTGGCATTTAAAATGTAATGATAATTGATAATCAAAATTGTCTGAAAATAATCATCATTCTCAATTAATAACAATAACTTTAATTGCAATTGAATTTTTATAATTTCTTAAAAATTTTATAGTTTAATGAAACTAAATTAATTTTGGATTTCAAAATTCTATTATATCGATGATAATAAGATTGACATATAAACATCTCTAGATATTGAATGCTATTTTTAAAAATGAGTCTTAATATATTTTGATTGATTAACTTGTTTTTTTCAGAATAAATAAAACCATTCTTTAATATTAGTAAATCGAAAAATTTTATAAATAGGATATATAATGATATATAATAAAGGATTTATAGTATAAATATTATAAAAGGACCTTGGATAAGCTCTCAAATATTTTACATTATAGTCTTGAATGTGAGTTGCTAAATATAGATGTTTGACAGGAATCTAGTTTTCTTACTGAATCTGTTTGCAAGAATATGTATTTGGACGTCATTTTTAAGGCAGGCTCCCTTGACACTGAAATTTGACACAAAATTGTTGTTGTATTCACAAGATAACTTACTAAATTTCATTGATTTAAGTTTTTGCATTTACATCTATGCGAAAGCATAGATCGACAGACGATCAACCGTTTGACAGATTTGGTTAAAATTAGATGCGTTAATTTTATCTACCGATGTCTTTGCGTTTTGCAGTTATAGAGATCATTTGTACTCGAACAGCTAAAAAATAAATTTCTTGCGAATGGATTTCGTTCAAAATTTGAATGAAATCAACAAATTTCGTTTTAATCTATATACCAAATTTCATCCATCCAGATTTTTTCATTTTTGACAGACATATCTAAGGCTAAATATGTGTTTTTCGGACTCATAGATTGTGAAATGTGGAGATTCATCAAAATCACGAGTTCAAATTTTTTTGACAATTAAAATATTTTCTCTATATATGAGAAAGTAAAAGTGGAAAAATGAATTTAAAATATCTGCAGTCGATTATTAAATAAATAAGTTCCCCTTTTAAAATTAATTACTTGGATAAATGACCTTAATTTCTTTCTTTCTTTATTTTTCTGATAAAATAACACATTTTTCTAGTTTTGTATAGGATTAATGTATGATAGTTAATTAAAGAAATTATTGTAATAAAAATATTTATACTAATCTAAGAATCTATAGAGAAATATGTAATATTAGAATATTGTCCATTAATTCCAACTTTATAAAACAGAACAATTACTAATAAATTCACCATATTTCATGGAAAAAAATTCTAAAGACAAAAATGAAATTAATTATTTAAAGAAGCAATATTTCAGTTTCGTATAGTAATTTTCTTTTAATAAATTTTACCAAAGTTATTAATTTAAGATATTATATTTTTAATAACAATGTAAAGAAAACGCAGAAAAATATAAGAAAAGTGGTGATTGATTGGTTGAGATATGATTTGAATATAACATAACCAGGTAAAATTTTGAAAAGTTAAGTAAAGGTAATAAACATTATTAAATAAAGCGTGAGCAATCAATGCTCTTTACTTTCTCAATCAAATTAAAACTCTAAAATAAAATTTCAATAAAAATTTTCAAAACTCAAGTAATATCAAGGGAAAAACTGATAAAAAGAAACTTCTTTCAATTTTTTTTCTTAACTTTTTTTCTTAACTTTTAAAAATTTTAACCCAATTTTCAATGGTGTTTTGGAATTCCTTTTTTTTTGCATTTTACAATCACCACACAAGCACAAATCTTCAGTTCAAAAAAACTGACAGAATTAAGACGAAACACGATTCGTGAAAACAGTAACTCCCCCAAACATTTATTTTGATCTTTCCGGGACATCTGAAAACGAGCCAAAAGCAAGGATGAAAAACATATCTGCATTTTTTTTTTTTAATCCCGCGCCATCTCCTGCTTTGACTTGTCAAAAACGCACAGTTCTTCATACCGCAATGAGTTCCCGCAAGGGATGATGGGTAAGATCTTTGTGTGAAGTCGACATCGGCGCGGGAACTTGTCAGGGGAAATCTGTTCCCGGTACGAGGGGAAAATGAGAAGTCGGCTTGATGAAAATATGCGATACAGTAGCAGCACGAAGGCAGTAAAACTTTTATAGCTTACCGGAATACTTTTTTTTTCTGCATCATGTTTATTTATGTAAACTCGGCCTAAAATAGTACAGCCTTGTTTAGGATGCGAAATGTTGTGTACAAAAATGAGATGCTTTGACTTCGGTTTTAAGGATAACGAGAATTCCATCATCAAGTTAAGACTAAGAATTTTGCTGATTTTATGCGTGCGAAAGTCATTTTTACTTATGAGAGGAAAGACTGGGCACATGTAAAATTTTAGAATTTTATGTTCTGATCAATTTAACACTTTTACTGCCAATGAAAGTTTTCATATTTATGCTGAGGTTTAATTTCATGAACACACAATAAATTCACCTTAAATAATGAATCATGCTATTATATAATTTAAAAGAAATATGGAAAGATATTAATGGGATGAACCGAAGAATGGGAGATACCGAATTTTCTGAACCATGATTTTGAAATAGAAAAAAAATGGTAGAAAATTATTTCTACGAAAAAAAACCTGCAAAAATTGTAATAACCATAGACCGCAGCATTAAAAAGAAACTTCAACGAATTTTGAACTAGCCTCCTCTGGAGACAATTTATTTCGTCTGGATCAGTGACTACTAAAATTTTCAATTAAATATTTTATGGCCTTATTGCATTTCTCAGCAAAATACTTTTAATGCTCCAATTTTTAGTCATTTAATTCATTCTACTCATTCATTTTATTCATTATTCATTTAAGTCATTTCAGAAGATTTACATTGTTATTCTTATGTACTACGAATTTCCTTAATTTTCTGCTATTTTTCAAAAATTTAAATTTTTACTTGAAATGAAAGTAATTAAAATTAAGCAAATACGAAAGCATTTTTATGGAAACTAATTATATTTTATAAAGGGAAGAAAAGGGAAATGCTCAAGCCTGAAGTTTTACATGCACTATAAAATATTTTTATATAAATTATACAATATCTTAGAGGATTAATAAATGCAAATTTCTATAATTCCACATAAAATTCAGTTTATTTCAATAAGAAAGAAATCTTGAAGTGAAATAACGATGATATATTTTTATACATCAAACTATATTACAGGAAAGAGCTGCAATCTTTAAAAATAAGCTCGTTTAAAATAAGTTTTTCTATTTTTTTTTCAAGTAATAATTGCGAAGTTAAACATTACTTGTAAATGCAAGAAAAAAATTAAGAAATATATTGAATACACTTTTAAACAGATACTTACTTATTATAAGAATAATTATCTAAATAAAAAATAAATTTTCTATTTTTTTTAGACTAATGAATATAAAATAATTTCCATATAATTCCAGATAGTGGTGAAAATTTCGTTTGTGAATTTTTAAAGTTATCTAGTCCGTTTTAAAAATGTGATGTATAAAATTTCTTCAGTGAAATAATTATTTAGGTTTTTTATTTTTCTTTGATGAATTTCTTTATGAGCTAAATGATAATTAGATTCGAACCGAACATATAAGCAAGCGACTTAATATTGCGTTGTCATCCAATTCAGAATTATATTTAAAGTTTCAAGTCTTAGATTTATTGTGAAATTGTATATCGTCAAAATTATGTAAAAATGATGACACAAAATTTTACCAAACAGATAAACATACAAGTTGATAGTATTCTCCTCTCAATTTCTACCACTATTTCAACACGAAAACTATTTTTTCATCATTTTGAAATTCAAGAGATTATATTTTCACTTCCTTTATTTAATTGTAGCCCTATGTTTTTATTTTTTTTAAATTAATCTAAAAATATTTTAAACGCCTTTAATAACATACGTTTTACCTTACTTTTGTAAAGAAGCATGATCATTTTTATTATTGCTGCAAATATTTCTTCTTTATTATAAGCAGATATTAACGTGTTATTTTTTATTTAAAATACTAAGTAAAAGAACTATTTTTTTTTTCAATTTTTATTTGTCTTTTAATTTTTGAATTTTAGTGATTTTCATTTGAAAATATTGCCGCATTGGAAAGAGGCAGTCGGCTCTCCATGGCCGAATGGTCATAGCACTGATCTCATATTCAAGAGATCGGAAGTTCGAATCCCGCTGGAGACAATGCGATTCACAGATTCTGTAAATATTTAATTCCTTGATTTTATGATTTCCTTTATTTCATGTTCCAGAAGATTCTGGGCCTTTCTTTAGTTTACCAGATAAGTATTCTGGACTTTTCTTACTGTCTCCAGAAAAGTATTCTGGAACTTTCCCTGCTAATATAAAAGCAGATCTGTGTTCCCAGTTCAGAGTTGAGTTAATAAATTGGTCTAGCTCTACTTCTTGTGTGTGTCATTGAGTTCCACACTAAAGAACTTACATGACAATATATTTTACGTTTTGATCTAACGTTTATTTCAATCATTGGTTTTAAACCAAGATTAATCACTTTTTTCTATTCTCTCTCGTCACTTTCTATTCTCTTTGATCATTCTATTATACTTTTTTTAAACTTTAAAGGCGTCTATCTGAATTTATTTTCAAGTCGGTTTCAAAAATAACCATAATTTATCCGAAAGACTTTCTCAGATAGATTACTCTTATTTTCTTTGTCTGTGTTTATTCGTTATTTTCTTTCTTCTTTTCTATCGTTATTTCTTTTCTATTTTTCGTTTTTAAAAGTATTTCAACAATAACCATTGTTTATCGGAAAGTTCTTTCCATATAGATTATTTTTATCCTATTTACTGCTTTTGCTTGTTATTTTCTTTTTTCTATTTGTCTATTTCTTCTACGTTTTTTTATTTTCTTTCATTTTTATATCGCTTTCAAAGATTATCGTAGTTTGCAAACTTCTAGTTTTCAAAACATTTTCTAAAGCAGTCATAGCTTGTCTTAGATTTCTTTTCATATAGATTACTTTAGGTTTCTGTACTATATTCTATTTTATTTGTAGAGTAAATCATGGAATAATTTATTTTAAT